>JAFFST010054662.1:120157-134863 GCA_022414735.1 Noturus placidus | reverse complement strand
AATAATAAACACCTTCATTTACAAATTGCATTTTGTGTTTACTTGTGTTGTCCTTGACTATTGTTTAAATTGGTTTGATGTTCCGAAACACTTAAGTGTGACAAACATGCAAAGGAACAGGAAATGAGGAAGGGGGCAAACACTTTTTCACACCACTGTATCTGTGTGTGGGCTTTGTGCACATGCAGCTCCTGCATTTGAGCATCGTTGTGCATTCTTTGTTTACAGCCTTAACAGTAAAAAATAAACATTACACCAGCAATAGTTAACACTTAATATTTGGTTGCATGTCCCTTGCTTGCAACAACTGCCTCAATAACTGCGACTCACTGATCTCATCAAATTGTTGGTTTCTTCTTTTGTAATGCTTTTCCAGGCTTTTTCAGTCTCCTCTTCAGGAGGTGAAATGCTGCTCAACTGGGTTAAGGCCTGGTGATTGACTTGGCCAGTCTAAAACCTTTCCCCCTGATGAAGTCCGTTGTTGAGTTTGCAGTGTGTTTTGGATCATTGTCTTGATAAAGTTCCTCTCGATTAATTTGGATGCATTTCTCTGTAAATTGGCAGACTTCCGGTCTTCATGCTGGCTTATTCTTATTAAAAACAAATGCAGTCTTCACTAGAAACCTAGAGCTCAGACCAAGAGTAGACATGCAGAGCTATTAGTTCTTTGAACAATCAATCTGACAGGACACACCTGGGCAAGAAGAAACACACGTCAGTCACATGTTCCAATGTTTTTGGTCACTTGATTAAAAATGGCTGGGTTCAAACAAAAGATGTTAACACATTTACAGTGGTGTGAAAAAGTGTTTGCCCCCTTCCTCATTTCCTGTTCCTTTGCATGTTTGTCACACTTAAGTGTTTCGGAACATCAAACCAATTTAAACAATAGTCAAGGACAACACAAGTAAACACAAAATGCAATTTGTAAATGAAGGTGTTTATTATTAAAGGTGAAAAAAAATCCAAACCATCATGGCCCTGTGTGAAAAAGTGATTGCCCCCCTTACTATAACTGTGGTTGTCCACACCTGAGTTCAATTTCTCTAGCCACACCCAGGCCTGATTATTGCCACACCTGTTCACAATCAAGGCATCACTTAAATAGGAGCTGCTTGACACAGTAAGGTCCACCAGAAGATCCTTAAAAGCTACACATCATGCCGAGACCCAAAGAAATTCAGGAACAATTGAGAAAGAAAGTAATTGAGATCTATCAGTCTGGAAAGGGTTATAAAGCCATTTCCAAAGCTTTGGGAATCCAGCGAACCACAGTGAGAGCCATTATCCACAAATGGTAAAGACATGGAACAGTGGTGAACCTTCCCAGGAGTGGCCGGCCGCCCAAAATTACCCCAAGAGCGCAGCGACGACTCATCCAAGAGGTCACAAAAGACCCCACAACAACGTCCAAAGAACTGCAGGCCTCACTTGCCTCATTTAAGGTCAGCGTTCATGCCTCCACCATCACTGGTTTCATTAGTCACAGCAAACTAGTGTGATGTGGCCACACAAATGGCATCGCTGATGACAGAATGTACAGACCACCTACTCATTAACAAATCAGATATCATACTGTCTATAGCGTCAGAAAGAACACTGTTTACTCCTCACAATTTCTGCTGCCTATTCGACAGGTTTAAAGTTAGTCTCCAAATGAAACTGTGTAATTGCTAAAGAACTTATTATTGTGGGAGGTATTGTTGCGTTTCTATGTATTTCTGGATTTTAAACGTGATATCAGGAGGGTGTGAGTCATCCGGGGTGTCTGCTCACCTTTTGTGTGAACTATTTATTGCTTTGTGCTTTATCTAATGTATTAACTCTGTCTGGCTTGTTTTTGACAAGCTAGAGAACAAAAATACACACATTAGATCATAAAATTATTTTAAAAAAAAAATACAAATCACAAGTGAATAAACATGCTGGTTATTTGGGGTACTTTATGTTATTTTTGGCATCCACAAGCCTACATATTAGAGTGCTGTAACTCCTAATGCTTCTGTAATACTGAGGAAATGGCAGCATTTAGCATTTAGGTCTAATAAGACTGTGTCTTATTAGACCTGGCTCCGAAGCCCATTCTGGGAATAACAGGCAGGAATACACCCTGGATGGGATGCCAGTCCATCACAGGGCACCATGCACACACATTCACACCCATCATAGCCAATCCACCTGCTGGCCTGTTTATGAGAAGTGGGAGGAAACCAGAGAACCCAGAGGAGATCCATATGAACACTGGGAGAACATGCAAAACGCCACAGACAGTAACCCGAGCTCAGGATTGAATCCGGACCCTGGAGTTGTACCACTGTGCTGCCCATGATGCAGTCTTACATTGTCAAATTTCTAGTTGTGCTTAATGTTTTTCTCACTATGGTTACTGCATGAGAGACGCAAGCAGTTTATCAGCACTGAGCAGGGATTCTGACTTCATGCGTGAAACACAGAGAGATATATAAAGTTCAGTACCAATGCTGACTTCATCATTTGGGGAAATGTCAGATTGTGTGCATGCTTCAGTGCACTCTCACCAGCTCTGCATTGAAAATGTTTCAGGTTTGATCTCCTTTTAATCTGAGTTTGCTTAGACCTCTATTAAAGCTTGTTGTGTTTTATTTGGAAACCAGTTTATAACTCTTAGTAAGTTTGATGTACTGCTTTTCCATATTCAGTAGTAAGGTACTTGAGTACACCTAGGAATGATGTGACGGTGTGTGAATTGTAGGATGCGATTTGAAGTGTGTGTGTGTGTGTGTGTGTGTGTGTGTTTGAATGTGATAATGCTATCTTTGCAGAGCTGAATTTTATTAGCAAAGAAGAGCAGAGGATCAGGCCGCAATATTTCATTCGGTAGAGGAGAAGGAAAGCGGAGAGGGAAAAAATCTGGAAGGGGACATGTGTGTTTGAACGCTTCCAGATGCAGGAATGTTGTCTTCCATCTCTGTGCATTCCTCACCCCTTTTTCCCCTCATAACAATGGATTACATTACACGTGGAATGAAGAGGAAAATGTGTGTGTGTGTGTTGGTTTGGGGGGGTGTACTTGGGGATGCACTCAGTAAGTACGGCTGTTTGTGTACCACTAATCCTACACAGTGTCGCGGGGAGGCTGGAGCATACCCCAGGGAACAAGGCGCACAAGGCAGGACACCCTGGTCGGGGTGCTACCCATCACAGGGCACACACATTCACACACTGCAGACAATTTGGAAATGCCAATCGGTCTACAACGTAGGTCTTTGGTCTGGACGAGGAAACTGCGGAGGAAACCCCCAAAGCACAGGTAGAACATGCAAACACCACTGACACAGGGCAGAGGTGGGATTCGAATCCTCAACCCCAGAGGTGTGAGGCAGACGTGCTAACCACTAATCAACCGTGCGCCCCTCTGTGTGGGGAATCTTTGGATTTTAGTATGTATTGGTTTATGAGCAAATTGGGTTTGTGCATTACCTTGTAACTTAGTTCTGCGAGGTGGTGCAGCAGGTAGACGTGCTGCCTCACAGTTCCAGGCTCCCCGGTTTGATCCTGAGCTCAGCTTACTGTTCGTGTGGAGTTTCTCCACATGTTCTCCGTGTCCATGCAGGTTTCCTCCAGCTTCTAGCCAACCTCCAAAAAACATTCTGGTAGGCAGAAAGACTCTTCTTAATTGCCCCTATATCCAGTGTTCAGTGTTGTCCTGGGATAGATTTCAAATCCACTGTGACTTTGACCAGGAGAAAGTGCTTACTGAAGATTACTCAATCAGTGCATGACTTGAGTGAATTTATGCTTCACATTAAACACATAAATCACAGCTAAATTACTCTCGTTTCTGCAACTGTACAAAAGCAAATTAAAGAAATGTGATTCAGTATTCAGCTTCTTTCTTTTTTATGAGCGTGTCATAACATCTCGGTCTTGAGTTCTATTCGGACAGGACTAGTTTTATATGAGGAGGTTAGGTAAGGTAATAATTACCAGAGCTTCTCTAAGATTTTAATCCCGAGCCGGTAACCATTACAGCATCTTTAACTGTCTATAAAACTGCCTGTAAAAACAACCCCAGGTTAAACTAATCCCATGCAAATGTGCACTCTGTATGGGTCTTTTTAGGTAGTCGATTGGTTCTCGCCTGTCACCAAATGTCACTTTCACAGAGGGACATTTATCGCAAACGTCCCGAAAAAATCTCTTCCCAAATGGAATGATAATGCACTATTTGTTCAACCGGCATTTGATAACGACGTTGTCCCCAAAACTGAAACTAACCATAAAGTTTTAGCTCTCATCCTGTTGCGGCTTTTCTTTTGCTTCGGTGGTGCTGTGCTGTATTATCGAATGCTGAGGTTTAGCACAATGTTCCGTATGACGCACGGGGCTGCTGTGATATGTCATCAGCATGTAAGCTGTACTCTTTTTTTTGTGCTGGGCTACTCTGTGGATAAACCGTAAACTAACCAGTCATGTTCTGGCTGTCTAAGGCCCTGTTTACACTAGTTTGTTTTCGTTTTAAAACACATAACTTTTGCTACGGTTACGCCTGTTGTCTACACTACTCCGGCGTTTTGGACCTTCAAAAACGGAGACTTGTGGAAATGCCGCAGACCCCATTTTTGTTTGAAAACGAAGACTTTTGAAAATGAAGGCGTGGCTGCCCACATTCCCTCCCTGATAGGGTCTTCTGGATCATCGCATAACAACACTGAGACTGAACTGCAAGCTCAGCTAACTTTGTCGTCATTCTTGGCAGCCACTGTGCAGTTAAATTCTGTATTTTATAATACTGCAGCTGCCTACATGCACACGAGGAGAGCTATGATTGGAGAAAACGGCAACAAATCTCATTTAAAGCGGCATAAGCCCTACATGGAACGCCGGTTTGGACTACCAACCAACTTCCTGTTTACACTCGTACACGCATGCACAATGTGCATGAGTGGTCATGTGACATGCGTTTTCGGTGGTGTAGTAAAGTGGAGACGGATATCGTTTCTGAAACACAACGGAAACGCCAGTGTGGACGAGGATTGTTTCATTTTAAAACGAAGACGCACTAGTGTTAACAGGGCCTAAATCAGCAAATGAATACACAGCTGTGGAGAGAAGAGGTTTTGGGGAGTGTGGGTTTGTGTGCGTCACTGAGAGAATGATTGTTCGGAAGAACATGCACGTTTTAGAATATGAGTAGCAGGTACAACAGTTTGTGTAGCTCATTCATGTTGTACAGCGTGTCACATGGATAATGAGGCGGCACAGGCCCATCCACACCCTGCAGCACAGCTGAGGAAGGTCGAGCATGGATCTCTTTCCTGATCTTTCTCTCTCTCGCTCTCTCACTGTCTGTTTTTTTTTCTTGCTCTCTCACATTTACATCATTATGTTCTCTGGTGCTCATTAGGGTAAAGAGGAAGTATGTCTGGTGTCTTATAAGCAAACACGCACGCGCAAGCACAGATTCTGCCCATGCACACTCAATGTGAAGTGAATAAATCAGGTGAGGATTTTATCTTGTTTTTGTTTTGAAAGACTACACCCATTTGTGTGACTTCTTTTGTCTCAGTTTGTAACATGACAACTTGATTAACAGATAATCAGCTGCGCATCAGCGAAGAATCTTCACCGCACAAAACACGAAGCATATTGTTTAGTTAAACTCATGCACTTGCCATTATTAACACAGAAAAGAATCTATTTTAATACAAAGTGATTTGAGCGAAAGCGTATGTTTTCCCCTCCCTCCCTCTAGTGTGGGTGCCGGTGCTCTACTTGATCCATTGTGACAGATCTGGCAACATGATACCTTCTTATAATAAAACAAAACAAGAATTCATTGCAAGGGTAACGTGTCAATAAATGTGAAGAAAAGCTGTTCCCTTTACGTCATGTATGCTCGAGTCATATAATGTTTAATAGATGAATACAGATTCAAGTGAAATCTATCCAGAAAAAGCAAATATTCCTATCCTGCAGTTGGACAACAAGCCAGACCACATGGCCACACACACATATACACACACATACTGAGATTGAGTCAAGCCATTATAGAGAGGCATACAGGTCTGACGTACAGGATTTCGGTTAGGTGAATCATCTGACGTAAACTGATTTTGATTTCTGGCTTAACATGTCAAAGCATTCCAGAGAATTAGCCCGCAATGTGTATTCAGCAGGTTGGTTGTGTGTGTGTGTGTGTGTGTGTGTGTGTGTGTGTCTGAGACAGACAGAGTGCATATTATTGTGAGTCTTGGCTGGGGGTCAAATTGGATTTTTGCGCTCCTTATTCAACCCCTGAAAGCACATTTCTTTTTGTTAGTCAGATGTGTTGGAGCTGAAATGCATTCTAGGGAAGAGCTAGGTGTCTCCAAGAATTTGTGTGTGTGCGCAGGATTCGTGAAGAAGAGCACGGACAGGGTTTGTGTTGAGTGAAGTGGGTTTAGAAGGACAGCACAGAGTTGTAAATGAGTTTTATCGCATTTGGTAAGGCAGAAGGATGGCCATCAACGAAGGTCCCTGGTTCTATGTGCAATGGGGTATGACAATAAACTGGGTATGGACTAACTCTAGATAAATTGGGACCCAGGCAGTGGACGAGTGGGCTAAAATCCTCAGTCGTAGCATCCTGATAAGACTGTGTTTTTCACTATGATCGACTGGCAAAACCGATCAACTGGCATCAATCGGTCAACCTCTGGCTTGAACCGACCAGACTTCCTGTCTGGCCGTTGTCGTCTGATCTCTCTCAACAATGCGTTTCCACCCACAGAGCTGCTGCTTCCTAGATGTTGTTTTGTTTTTTGCACCAGTAATGTATAAGTCCCAGGAGATCAGCAGTTCCTGTAACAGCCCTTTTGGTACCAACAACCATGACACACGATCAAATTCACTGAGATCACTTTTTTTGTCCTTCCATATTATGATATTTGATGTGCACATTAACAGAAGGTCTTGACCTTTATCTGCGTAACTTGTACATGTATTGCACTGCTGTCACATGATTGACTAATTGGATAATTGCAGGGTGTGCTGTGCAGACTTTGAACTTAAACAGTAAACTTAGTTTGTTTTAATTGCTGTGTGAGCTGTGTGTGTGTGTGTGTGTTTGCTGGTGTTATTTCAGTGTTTATCAGAGTCTGTGCTGAACGGCTTATTTTCAGCTGTTTGTCACCTACAAATCACAAATGTGCAGCGGCTGTTGTCGGAGTTCTTGAAATACTGACCCTTACTGCCTTGCCTACCTCCTGAATCTAATCAAATATCGTGTATATATATATTTTTTTTATAATTGGTCAGTCTATTGGATTGTGTTCTCTCTCTCTCTCTCTCTCTCTCTCTCTCTCTCTCTGTGTGTGTGATATATAGATATATAGATATATAATATAGATTTAGATTCTATTAAATCAGTAGTCAACACTCATTACCTTTCTTCTCCTAACTTGAAGCCTCTTCCATGAACCGTGGTGTAATTATAATGTTAGCAACACAAGTCTATTTCACTTACCAAGTATGAGCTTTTAATCTGAATTGTTCATGCCTAATCATCAGAGCAGTCTGAATGGTCATAACACTGCTTCATGCTTGTGCTTCCATAGTTGAAACTTTTTAGATCTTGCTATTTGTTTGAGTGCCCCATCGTTTCTGCAATCATTCAAACTTCTGTCTGTGTGATATGTGATTTCTTCTGTAGTGCTTAACTGGCCGACAAGATGTTTTCACTCATACCCGGAATACACACCATGCGTGTTGCAGCAAAAGTGTTGCAGCTTAGTTGTGGGACCAGCACATCATGATTGCACTTTCAGTACACACCGCATGTGCTACTACAAAACTAGTGCCCAAATGTACAGCACTGTTTAGACGCACGTCAATATTCTGATATTAATGAGAATTTGGCAATATTTGAATTAGTATTAAGTCATGTAAACGCTGCAATCTGATTACCCGATTCAGAATACGGTGAGATTCCGATTCCCACTCCTCGAATATGCCTGTTTTAATCGGAAATTTGTTGCATGTCAACACCGTTTGCAGAAAATCCACTGAAAAGAGATATACACGCATGCTCAGTTTGCAAGGGGTTGTGGGTGCTAACAGATACTTAGCTGTAGGCTAGGTATTTAGGAAGGGCAACTTGGGCGTACTTGCAACATACCTTTTTATACAGGAATATTCTGATGCCTGTACGCATATAAACAACGTATTTGGAATATGGCTGCAGCCCGAATATAGACCTTAAATGGAGTTTGATGTGCATGTCCACGTAGTCATTAAAACAAGGTGGAGGGAAACTGCTGCAACAACACAGCTCAATATAAATATGGTATAAATGTGAGAGACTGAATAAAAAGCTTATATAAAAAAAA
Source organism: Noturus placidus (assembly GCA_022414735.1). Lineage (NCBI taxonomy): Eukaryota > Metazoa > Chordata > Actinopteri > Siluriformes > Ictaluridae > Noturus > Noturus placidus. The sequence goes on along the minus strand of JAFFST010054662.1, from coordinate 126,515 downwards.
GCATAATTGACGACCACTACTTTGTATAATTTTCTATAAATAGGTTGTAGGTTGCACCATCATGATATCTTTTGTAGATTATAAGTTTATATAAAGTTACCGGCTTATGTTTACACTTCTTGCGTACGTGAATAAAAAATATAAATTAAAAAAAATTGTCGAAATGAGAACAAAGGACGCGTGAGCATGCAGGCTCGGGTTTTAAAGCCAGTTCACGCTGGATGCATTGTTGAAGCCTCATAATCTTGTCTCATATCTCAAAAATATTTTGAGCTTTACAACCCACAACGATTCCTACAAAGATAACACTAAAACTGATACTGTAATGTAAATGCAAGATAAACTGGAGTGGCTCTCAAACTACACGAACTCCATTCGTTATTAAACATTACACTGTTAATATCTTGCTCAAAAGAAAAACGAAATCAGCGGAAATGTAACTTCATCTAGTTGGAATTAATAATCAGACGCTGTACTTGCCAAAACCGATTAAAATTGATGTGTGCTGTTGCTCTTTCTTCTTCCAGTAGCAATAGTGCACTATTTTAAATCGCTTATGGTTTTAAACCTCTCGGTTACTGTTTTCTACTGTACACTAAGCTCAGCAGTACCGTAAAGCAGTAGTTCACCCAAAAATGAAAATGTTTTAAACAACTGGAGTCACATGGATTACTTTTATGCTGCTTTTATGATTTTGTTTTGCAGCTTGAAAGATTTGGTTACTTGGACTGTAAATGGAGGGACCGAAATCTCGCAGGTTTGATTATAAAACGTCTTCATTTGTGAACGCGTATCTTATTGGTTTGGAACGACATGTTTTGGGTGAACCAGCACTTTAACACAAGGTAAAAACTACAGTGTGTTATTTCTCAGGACAGTGAGTTAGCGAACACACTTCTATTTACTCTCATTTATGTGCTTTCAAAAATAAATGCAACTGAAAGCCTGCTAGCCAACAGCAGGAAATTGCACCTGACTTTATGAGCCAGTGTGTCACACCAGATTAGAGATCTTGCACATATAGAACTGAGCATTTACTGTTTGATTTACTGTTATGTTTTTTGTTGTATTTTTTTTTTTTTTTTTTTTTTTTTTTTTTTTTTTGTTAAATAACTCTTTTAAAGGACACCCAAATTTCTCATGTGGTCTTGATTTAGTTCTCAGTCTGATATAACAATAGTGACCTGAGTGTTTAGAAGAAAGTGAAATGTCAGTTTTCTGGGAAGAAAAGACTGTACTGTCACCACACCATGATAAGAAAGTACAACACACTGGCTGACAGCATGGTGTTACCTTATTAAGTCAGTGATTATCGATCATGTTTGTGGACTTTTCCTCTCTAACAGAAGTCTGTTTCAGCTTTAAGCTTACAGAGCTGATCTGGCGCATATGTGTTGGATCATACGATACCAAAATAGCTTAACTAAATAAAGATGAGCAATAAGTATACAAATGGCAATGTATCCGCTCGGAGTATGAGCCAATATGCGATACTGATACTGATGCCTCTTATTATTGGATCTGATTGTCTGTGTGTATTAGCATAACCTGTATCTGGGGCTGTGCCATATTGTATCGTCCATGATATACCGGTATAATTCCTCCGCATGATAAGAATTTGTCATCCCGCGATATTGACGATATGGTTAATGATGTGTTTATGCACAGCAATGTGGACATCTCACACATACAATGAGAACAACCATGGTGGAAGGCGGATCTCCAACCATAGATGAGGAAGAAGAATTAATCCCCCAAAAAAGAAGCTTCCTCCATAATATGGAAGTGGTTTGGATACAGAAGATAAGATGTGAATCAAACGTCTGTGATTTTGTAAGGTGCGTTGAAAAAAGGTGCATCAAATATGTTCCACTTCCTCAAGCAAAAACACTGACCCGAATATGAGGAAAGCCAGAAGTTGCCCCCACCAATGGTTTTTCCTGGTTGAGAAGGCTCCGCTGTCTTTATGCAGTGTGAGAGCGGCCTCCTGAGGCAAAATAAACACTGTTACTGACCAATTTTGTTGTTATTTGAAGTATTTTTTTTAATTCATTTTGGTTGTACATGTTTTATTTACTTTAATAATTGATCATTTTCAATATGTATTTATATTTTTGTATTTATTTCATTTAAAAAAAAGTACAGTACATTTTCATTGTAGTCATACAATGACTCATACAGTGACTCGTGGCCATAAAGATACTGTTGAATGTTACTATTTTCATATAGTCTTTTATATCCTTACTGCAAAAAATACCATGCAATATCGTGATATAGATTTAACTCTAATATTGCCTGTTCTTATGTGTCATGCCACTCAATCTACATTTGTCTGTAGATTTAATTGTAAAATGGTTCGAGTCTAGTCCAGTACTCACTCACTCACTCACTCGCAGTTACCGCTTTATCCTGATCAGGGTCGTGGTGGATCCGGAGCCTATCCCAGGATCACTGGCTATGTTTAAATGGACAGCAATAATCTAATTATTGAAATTATTCTGGATAAGACAATATTGTGATTCGCTTTGACTCGCTTTTAGAATACACCTTCCCTCCAGAATTTCGAGCATCAACATACAGTTCATCTTCGTTATGGTACCATATACAGTTTTGGGTGTTTTTTTTAATTAACTTTTTATGAATGCTTCAAGTGCAGTTAATTATTTGTCATGCTATACGTACAAATACACGACTGCTTGAAGCCATGGGCTGTGTCTGAAACCGCAGAAAGTACGCTGTTTCGGACACAGCCGCGCTCTCTTGCTTGCTGTCAAACGGTTGAGCACTGCCGTGTGTGTACGTGTCCTGTCACAAAGGACGGTGAAAACTCCTACACGATGTTAAGTGTTATTAAGGTGTGTACACGTCTATAAAGCCCATCGATAATGCAACTAAAGCAAGAATACGCCACATGTCTCAATTTGAGTTCACTTCGAGTAAAATTTGTCTATCTGAAGATTCAGTAGATAAAAAAACATCAACAGTAAGTGAAAGATTGCCTAGATTGAGCTAGATTGCTCTTCTTTGTTGCTGTAACACATAGGATTAATGTCTGGCTTAATTTTGGACAACTTTGCTTTAGACCAGTTTAAACAATTAACATTTTTAAGTAAAGGATTGTGTGACAGACAGATTATTTATCACAGATGTTTTTCATCCCAAATAAAAAAGTTGATGCTTTAATGTTTGTATTTGCCAGTAAAGCATCAGACTTTATGAATGCTAGGGGCTCTTAATGGTGGAAATATAGCAGCACATTTGAATTAAAAAAAAAAAAAAAATACCATCGTTCTCACTGCTATCATCAGTGTCATTAATCTTTCACTATAGTGCTGTGAAAAAGTATTTTCCCAATCCTAATTTCTTCTGTTTTTTTTGGGTATATCTCCTAATAAATAGTTTTAGATCTTTAAATGAAATACAACATTTAACAAAGATAACCTGAGTAAACGCACAATACAGTATCTTTTTTTTTAATTGAAGCTAAAACAAAAAAAAGTTTTCAAACACCTATCACCCATATGGAAAAACTAATCCCCCCTTAAATTTAAAATCTGGTTGTACCACCATTAGTAGTATTAACTGCAACTAAATGCTTCCATTAACTGGAGATCAATCTTTCACAGTGTGGTGGTGGCATTTTGGCCCACTCTTTTTTGCAGAACTGCTTTAGTTCAGCCACATTGGAGGTTTTTTTTTTTTTTTTTTTTTTTTTTTTTTTTTTACCATGAACTGCCAATTGGTTCAAGTCAAGACTGTGACTTGGCCACTCCAAAAATTTTATTTAGATTTTTTGAGCCATTCTGAGGTGGACTTACTCCTATGCTGTGGGTCATTGTCAAGGTGCATAATCCAGTTGCACTTGAGTTTCAATTTACTGTCATGACGTGGGAACTGAGGCGGAAGCAATTGCAGTTAAGAGCTTTTATTTAGATGGCAGCAGGCAGACAAATCCAAAACGTGAAACAGAGGCATAGTCGAAAACAGGCAATGGGACGGGCGATCCGCAAACAGGCTTATACTGGGCTAGGCAGGAATCGAAAATCGAGGTCACAGAAAATGGGGTCAGAAACATGAAACTAAGACAGGAAACTGGCAGTGGAAAACAAACAGTGTTGACAAAGGGAACTAATCTAATGCAATACTCTGAGGTGTACAGAGCAGTAGATAAGGGCAATAGATATCCCGAACATAATCAGCGTTAAGTGCTGGCAGCTGAAAACAATGACGGCACACACTCGCGAACAACAACCAATAACCGAACAGGGAGGAGACTGAACAGAAACAAAACAAATGCGCATGTCCATAGTAAACAATGTCTCAGTTATCAACATACGATGAGCATGCACGCGCGCACCCTCCGGCACTCAAAGCACACAGCAGGCTGCAGCTCTGACTAAAGGGGAGATCATGAACTTACGGACTGAAGACTGGACATTCTCCTTTAGGATTTCCTGTTAAAGAGCAGAATTCATGTTTCCCTCAATAATTGCAAGTTACATAGGCCCTGAAGCAGCAAAGCATCCCCACACCATCACACTTCCACTTCCACCACCATGCTTGACCATAGGTATGATGATCTTTTTGTGGAATTCTGTGTTTGGTTTACTCCAGATGTAACGTGACCCCTGTCTTCCAAACAGTTTCATCAAGGTGTGTCTTGGCAAATTTCAGATGAGCCTCAATGTTCTTCTGGGTTAGCAGTGGGTTTCATCTCGCCACTCTTCCATGGATGCCATTTTTGCCCAGTGTTTTTCTGATAGCGGCGTCATGAACAGTGAACTTTATTGATGGAAGAGAGGCCTGTAGTTCCTTAGATGTTGTTCTTGGCTCTTTTGTGATTTCCTGGATGAGTAGTTGCTGTGGTCTTGGAGGAATATTGGAAGGTTGGCAGCTTCTAGGGAGGTTCATTTCTGTGCCGAGTTTTTCCATTTGGAGATAATGGCTCTCACTGTGGTTCTTTGGAGTCCCAAAGCCTTTGAAATAGTTTTGTAACCCTTCCCAGACTGATGTATTTCAATCACCTTCTTCCTCATCATTTCTGGAATTTTTTCAACTTTGGCTTTATACCAACCTTTTTTACCAACTTTATGCTGTTGAAAAAGTTCTATTTAAGTGTAGATGTGATTGAACAAGGTTTGCAGTAATCAGGTCTGGTTGCGTCTAATCCAGCTGAAGCCAATTATGAGTGCAGTTTCATAGATTTGGGGAATTAGTAACTATGGGGGCGAATACGTTTTCACACAGGCCCAGATGGTATTGTATAGCATTTTTGCATCAACAAATTGCATTATCATTTAAAAATTGTATTATTTGTTTTCTCAGGTTACCTTTGTTTTATCTTATCAGGATGGGGAAACTGCTTTTTCACAGCACTCTATGTAGTCTATGGGAAGTTATTCTAAACTACATGATTTGATCTCGGTGCATTTATTGATATCTGTGTACCAGTCAGAAATGGATTTTTTGCACATTTTTAAATTAAATTATGAATGAAGACATTTTCATTGTTTCGTGTAGGTGGGGCACGGTCGGTGGCTTAATGGTTAGCACGTTTGTCTCTCACCTCTGTTGTTGGGTGTTCAAACCCCTCCTGTGTGCGCGGAGTCTGCATGTTCTCCCCATGCTTCGGGGGTTTCTGCCGGTAATGTACACTATAAGAAACACCTTTTGTAATCAGGGAATTATTAACCGATAACACACTCACACTTTGAAAGTAGCCTTCTCTCTCCGCTCTCTCTCTCTCTCTCTCTCTCTCTAAATTGTGTTTTGGTGCATGATGACCTCATTGTGTCCCTGCAGTACACTAGTGCAGCAGGATGTAGTCGTGACTCTGCACATTGAGAACTCTGAATGAGTGATTCAGACCTCTGCAGACTGCCCACATCTCTCTGGTATTTTTCCGCAAAAAACCAATCCAACTTGGCTGGAAGAGCAGCTTCTGCAGCGTTCAGGTGTGCAGTGCTAGAGGAGAGTATGGGCTTGATTTTTAAGGAGCTTATGTAAGCGACGGATGGATGGCGCTGTTTCACTGGCTAAAGAGCAGACTTGCTCGAGTTTATAGCCCTGTGGTTATTCTTTATCTTATTTCAGTTGGATGCCGGTCTGATCAGTAGAATGCCGCTCATTAGTCTTTGAAAAGCTTGAGGACTATCGTCTCAAATTGTGAACAGTCGATTTTTATTTATTGATACAGTGGTGTGAAAAAGTGTTTGCCCCCTTCCTCATTTCCTGTTCCTTTGCATGTTTTTCACACTTAAGTGTTTCGGAACATCAAACCAATTTAAACAATAGTCAAGGACAACACAAGTAAACACAAAATGCAATTTGTAAATGAAGGTGTTTATTATTAAAGGTG
>JAFFST010054662.1:104747-118357 GCA_022414735.1 Noturus placidus | reverse complement strand
TAAAAAATGGAGGGGGGGGGGGTTGGGGGCGGATGAGTCTGATTGTAGCCCTTGAGTTTCACAAGTGTCAGTATGTCAGTGTCAGGACTGATTCAGTTTGAATTTCTCAGCAGCTCCGTAGTGAAATTCCTGCTTTTTAACCGTAAGACACCTTAAGACACACACATGCACGTTCTGCCAGTGGTATATATGAGTTCCCCAACAGTCATAGTTGAGTAAAAGTAAAGATATCTTACTGTGTAATGACATCTGTAAAAGAGTAATAAAGAGAAACTATCATATTTACCTTCCCAAGCATCATATATATTTTTGTACCAAACAATAGGGCTGGGCAATATATTGATATAATATTGATATTGTGATACATGATTACGTGTGTGATACATTTTTCTGACATATTGTTGGTATGGTGATGTATTTAAAAGAAATGCTTTTAATAAATACAAATGAAATGGTTCTGAATGGATGCTGTTGATTTGCTGTAGGGCTGGGCGGTACGCAAAAAAATTATCATGATATAATGTTTCATATCATTCGGTAGTGATTATTATTGATACATTTTCATCTTTTTTTAAACAAAGACCAGTGGAAAAAAGGGTTTGAATTTAACTACTGTATTTTTTAACTTCCCCCACATTATTAAGGTAAACAACAAATAATCTTAGTTTTAACAGTCAAAAACAAAATAGAATTTAAGCAAATATCTTCTCTTATATGAAGATTAAATACACAAGTGTTAAAGAAAATCTTGAACTTAATAAATACAATGTTACAAAATGTGTGCAGTGTAAAAGTGTAAACGTCGAACAACAAGGCAAACTTTAAGGGAGATCAATATCATATTATAGCACAGAATGGGAGTCCTGGTGCTCTGGATTGTGCTCAGACTGTTAGCATAGTTAGCCTAGCCTTGAATAAAACTTTCACCTTAACACTTAGATTTACATTTATTCATTTAGCAGATGCTTTTATCCAAAGCGACTTACAAATGAGAGATACAAGCAAAGCGATATATCAAGCAGAGAACAATACAAGTAGTGCAAGATCTATTAATTGAGTTCCAGAAGAAGCAAAGTGCACAGAGTAGAGGTGTAAGTGCCAATTTATTTATTTATTATTTTTAATGAGTTGGTTAGGTGTCCATGGAAGAGGTGGGTCTTTAGCTGTTTTTTGAAGATGGGGAGAGATTCTGCAGTCCGGATTGAGGTTGGAAATTCATTCCACCACCTGAGGAACAGTTAGTGTGAAGGTTTTGGAAAGGGACCTTGTGCCACACTGAGTAGGAACTACTAAATGTCGGTCGTTGATCGATCGCAGATTGCGTGTGGGAACACAAGCCTTCAGGAGAGAGTTGAGGTAGGAGGGTGCTGTTCCAGACAAGGTCTTGTAGGTGAGCATCAAGGCCTTGAATTTGATGCGGGCGGCTACAGGAAGCCAGTGGAGGGAGATGAAGAGGGGTGTGACATGGGTTCTCTTTGGCTGGTTGAAGACAAGGCGTGCTGCAGCATTCAGAATCATCTGCAGGGGTCTGATGGAGCTGGCTGGGAGGCCCGAAAGTAGTGAGTTGCAGTAGTCCAGTTTTGAGATAACGAGAGCCTGGACTAGTATCTGTGTAGCCTGTTTGGTGAGGTAGGGTCGGATTTTCTTGATGTTGTACAGGATGAATCTACAGGACCGTGCAGTTGTTGAGATGTGGTCTGTAAAGGTCAAGCTGTCATCAAGAGTCACCCCAAGGTTCCTGGCCGTCCTGGTTGGCTTGAGTGTGGCTGTGCCGAGCAGTACAGTGAGGTTGTAGTTGATTGAGGGACAGGCTGGGATGATGAGAAGCTTAGATTTTGCCAGGTTGAGCTTAAGGTGGTGTTCTCTCATCCAGACCGAGATGTCCGACAGGCAAGCAGAGATGCGTGCAGAGATGGATGGATCATCAGGCTGGAAGGGCAAATGGAGCTGGGTCTCATCAGCATAGCAATGATATGAGAAGCCGTGAGACTCAATCACCTGCCCTAGAGATGTAGTGTAGATAGAAAGCTTACTTCCGGATAACACTGCGCTGAGTAAAGTGTGACGAGTCTCGCTTCTGCTCTGAGGAAACTGGCTGTCCTCCCCAGAGCCGACATTTTAACAGAAAACAAATAAAAGCAGCAAAATGCCTCATTTCTCTTTGCCCGCTGTTCAGAGTCTCACGCACTGTACATGCACATGTGCACTACAAGTCTCTCACAGCTTGTTTTGTCGTACTTGGCCGGGACATAATTTTTTTTCAAAGCTTACACACAACAGTGTTCAGACAAAAATAAAGCAAAAAAAAAAAAAAAAAACACCTGCCACAATGGTGAGCTGACATGTCCTTTTTATTCACCATCTCCTCAGCAGGCTCTCAACTAATTTCTGCATGTGTTCTGTGTCATATGGCAATTGCGCAACCAAACCCCACAGATACGCAACTTGTTATTGGCTGTCATCTTGTCACTAGTAGCACACTCCTTTATCAAGGCATGTGATAGGCTGTTTATGATCGAGGGATGGCGCATGCTTGAGGGTTGTTTCATCCAGCCAAACTTCATGTCTGTTTACATTTTATCGAGCGTTATATCAAACATTTTTCCTATCTTTAACGATAAATGTGTACCATCGATAAATACCGATACCGTTTTATCACCCAGCCCTAATTTCAACTTCATCTTTGTAAAACAAAACAATCCTGTTCAATTTTTGTGATCTCGCCCAGCCCTACCAAACAATCTCTACTTATCATACTCTTAGGAAATAGATTTGATCTAGCCCCTTGAAATCTTCTTCAGTTTGTCACTCTGGTTAAAGGTTCCTAGTAGGATGCTAGTCCCCCCCCCCCCCCCCTTTTTTTTCTTTTTTTTTTATAAAACTCTTCACTTTGTTCTGGTCAGTTTCAAGATGCATGCTGGGTGCTGTGGTGACTTCATGAACACTGCATGTATTGCAGTGGGTTAAGCTTGCATGCCACTTCAATGTTGCCAGTTGTAGAGGCTGAATTCCAAAAAAAACAAACAAATAAAACATGTATACCACCATTTGCTTCACATCAGCAATCTTATGTAATCATCTTTGCAGAGCTGTTTTCAGAAATAAAACCGATATCTGAGCAAGAGTCATCGGAATTTTTATTGAAATGAGAGAGTTGGCATTAAGGTATTAATCATATAAGTAACCTAGTGACTAATTATGAACAATGATCTACCCAGCACAATCGTTTTATTTTATGGCACAAGCAACTGAATGAGAAATGACAGAAGTTTTATTCAATTACTTTTTTTAATCGAGTTGAATGGAAATATTCCCGAAACATACGCGTTACTATTTTTACTACACGTTTACCTCTGTTGCACTCTGCTGAAAGAGAAATTTAATCAAATTGATGTCATTTGTTTGTGTGGGTTTGTGTCAGAGTTCCATCACAGAGAATTGAATATAAATTAAATAGGCACAAAATATGACCAGTTATATACAGTGTTTTTTTTAAATGTATTTCTTTTATTTTATTTATTTTATCTAGACTGAGGCTGCCAACTAAATAGAGATAATAGTGGTTTGTTTGCAATGCCAGCTGGAGGATGGTCTTCTCTCTATCTCTCTCTCTCCCTCTCTCTCTGTATGTGCCTCACACTCGCATTGTTTGGCTTAAAAAACAAACAAACAAAATGCTAATCATATGAACAGGATTTTCCCTCTGCCCTGTTGGCATCACATCAAGAAGATACGTGGCTTTCGTTATTATACATTTCGAGAGAAAGAGATGTGAAACAACAGTTCCGCGTCTTTGCTGCTCACTTGCACTGCAGTGAAACCGGCCTGCATGTCCATGTGACATGGCAAGATCCTTATCAGTTTCTTACCTCTTAGAGCAGGGTTTTATTGCCTATATTTAGAGTGGATGATTAATTTTCTCATGCGCTATGGAAGGAGAAATTGTTCAGTCTTTGTATCATGAAGCAGGTATACACACACACACACACACACACACACACACACAGGGCTACTGTAACATTATCAAAACAGGCCTATTTGCTTTCTAAATGTGATACCCAAGGCACATATTGCTGCAATTTCCTGCTCAAAATGGCCTTTTGTCAACACAGTGCAGCGATAAGGGAGGCCATGAAGGTTCAAATACATCAAGAAACAACGTCTTAGTGCAGATTCTTTTCTGATGTGATTCACCAACCACATGCAGTTTTGCAGACTGACCAATCATGCATTTGTGCATTCATAATGCCTGCAAACCTGTTATTTCACTGGAACGGAGGTGTAATAATAGAGCCAGTCGAAAGTTCCACTGAACTCACTGGTACTGTGTGTGTGTGTGTGTGTGTGTGTGTGTATGTATGAAGAGTTACGCTGGAGATGTAAAACTGGTGGTTAAGAAGATTCAAAGGCTTGTAGAAACACGTGTCTGTATGGGTCCCCCCCCCCCCCTTTAATCATTAGCTGTGCATTGGCATGGCAATAAATATGCATTTGAGCTGCACACAAACATTTGGGTTGTTTGGTATTCCTGTTGCACCATAATGTACACAAAGTACAGCACCATTACCATTAGTACACCATTAGTACAGTTTTAGTGGTTTACCATCTTATGATATGCCACAGGTTTTGAAGTCTTGCTTAAAAGGAGGCTTGGTCGGGTTTTACGCTGACTAGAATCTGCAATGTGTAAAGATAAGCATTAAGGAACTCCTACACATGCAAGAGAAACACAACATGGCAAACCATTAGCTTAGGGATATTCAGGCTTTTAGAAAGAAAGAAAAAAAGGTTACGGATGCGTATGAGTCTGGCAAGGGATTTAAAAATATCTCCAAATAATTTGAAATACATCGTTCCTCTGTAAGGAAAATAATCTACAAATGCAGCAGATTTCAAATGACTGACAATTTCTCCAGGACTGACCGTCCCAGAAAATTCAGTCAAAGAGCAGACCATCTGATGCAAAAAGTCTCCAAGAACTCCAAACTTTTTTCACAGAATCTGCTAGTAGGTCTTGTAACTGTTGGTGTCAAAGTGCATTCTTTTACAATCAGGGGAAAAATAAAGCCAACAATTTCCATGGAGTGTACTTCTATCTATCTATCGGTCTCTCTATCGGTCTCTTTATCTGTCTATTTGTCTCTTTATCTGTCTCTCTATCTGTCTCTCTATCTGTCTCTCTATCTGTCTGTCTGTCTCTGTCTCTCTATCTATCTGTCTCTCTATCTATCTGTCTCTCTATCTATCTGTCTCTCTATCTATCTGTCTCTCCATCTCTCTGTCTCTCTATCTGTCTATCTGTCTCTCTATCTATCTGTCTCTCCATCTCTCTGTCTCTCTATCTGTCTATCTGTCTCTCTGTCTGTCTGTCTATCTGTCTCTTTATCTGTCTCTACATCTGTCTGTCTATCTCTGTCTCTTTATCTGTCTCTACATCTGTCTGTCTATCTCTGTCTATCTGTCTCTCTATCTGTCTCTATCTGTCTATCTGTCTCTCTATCTGTCTATCTGTCTCTCTGTCTGTCTCTCTGTCTCTCTATCTGTCTCTCTGTCTATCTGTCTCTCTATCTCTCTGTCTATCTGTCTCTCTATCTCTCTATCTCTCTGTCTATCTCTCTGTCTATCTATCTCTCTATCTGTCTCTCTGTCTGTCTATCTGTCTCTTTATCTGTGTCTTTCTCTCTGTCTCTTTATCTGTCTATCTATCTCTCTGTCTATCTGTCTCTATATATGTCTATCTATCTATCTATCTGTCTCTCTATCCGTCTCTTTATCTGTCTATCTCTATATCTCTCTCTATCTATCAATCACTGTGTTTATCTAACACTATCCTTTTATTTTTTTGAGCAATATTTACTGTATATATTACACACACACATCACTTGACTATATGAATAAAATTGAATTGAGCTGGTTCATGTTCAGGAAACTAGAGGTGTGAATTCTGACTAGTCTGAATTCGGACTGTACCCCTGCACTAGCTTAATCGAAGAGACAATGTAATGTCTATCTGTGTAATTTACTCTATATTATGCTATTACTATGGAATCTCTTAACATGAACACGTTTAGATGGCCACAATTAATCATGTCCAGCTAGGCTAACTATAATTAGGCCTGCTGCTGTAACTATAATTAGACCTTAATGTAATAGATGTTTGCTAAAACACTTATGAAATTTTAAAAAGTTTAAAGACCCAGAAGTCATAGTTAGGATATGATCACAGCTTCTAGACAGCATAGGACTAAAAATATGACTATATTTCTCTGTTATAAACATTACCATGAACATGTTGATACCTTCAGGAGTCAGGCACAGTAGGAGCAACTAGAACATTTAGAACAAATAGGACATTTTTGGCATTTAGTAGACTTGCTCAACAAGTGACTTGTTGACATACTTTGTAGTCTCTATCAATGAATACATGCTCATATTAGCTCACTAGGTCAGGGACTAAAAGGTAGGTCTATAGTCATCATTTGAGGACAGCCAGCGACTCAGTTGTTCGGACATCTACGGGATGTTTGTTCCTAAGGCTAGGTATCAGCACAGATGCTCCGATTCGATTTCGATTCACAAGATCTTGATTCAATTCTTGATTCAATTAATTTAGATTCAATACAAAAAATTTGTGTGTATCGTCATCCAAAGGGAAATTATGTAAACTAAGCACAGACGTAAACCTTGATGATACGTGCATAACAGGACACAGTAATACTGAGATGATAGTAAAATGCTATTATAAAAATGTTGTTATAGTTTTTTTTTTATTTAACTTCAGTATTACACATCACGCATATCGCTTTGTTTTGCTCCCATCAACAGTACCTTGGCCGCCATTGTTCCGAAATCCAAAATATTTTCATACTGCTGCCTTTTTATTTGAGGATATTAATGCCAATGAGCCTGCATCCGCCATTTTAAGCACTGAACGATTTCATCAACAGACTTTCCGTAAATAAGAGCGTGATATCTAGAGGAGACTGGTATTAATAGGATTCTTGTTAATCAGACCAAGTAATATCATATGTTCGACGTTTCAGAAAATGTCCACACAAACGATCGATTCATGGCTTTTGAGAATTGATATCGGAAAATCTATTTTTATTTATTTATTCTTTTTGTTGAGCCCGGTTCCACCTCCTAGACATTGTTGTACTCTGAGATGAGGCGCTTCATTTTTACTCTTGCGTCATCAAGCATCATATTTGATTACCAAAATAATTAGACTAGGCTAACTTGCCAGCGAAGCATAAGTGCGGTCAGGTCACTCGACAAACAGGGAACACTTGTGTGTACAGGTATTTTAAACCTGTTGAACCTTTTAATTAAAGGCAGTTGTAGCAGTTGCGTCTTTACAAATAATGAACGTATTTGTGAATTCCAGTGGAAGTTGAAACATTGTAATGGCTTGATGAATTGATATGTTAAACAGCCATCAGAACCCCGGACACTGTCACCTCTGTGCTTTAGATGTGTTTCATGTTGACGGAAAGACCAGACCGATCACGCACTGTGTGATGGGATTTCCTAGACTGCCACATATTTAAACTTTTATTTAAATCATACTCTTTTTAAATTGTTTATTTATTTATTTATTTTTTTTTACTACATTTGTTTCTTTGTGCTTGCTAGCTCCTGTCCTACAGCCTAATAAATAAGTATATAGCTCTGGTAACTTTCCATGAGCACTGATATTGCTATATCGAGCTGTTCAGTGTGGGCACTGTGTACACATCCTTTCCGTTTGGGACTGGAGAACATGATGCCAGTTTATTATGGCCAGGGTGAATGAGACCTGTTGGAAAACCAAACCATTATGTAGTTTGTGTATATAAATATGATGCTTTGCACTTTGATCTACATAATGCATTTGGACTTCTGTTTGGCTCAGTGGATATATAGTTAAAACACATGGGGTTATGTAACAGCCGTTCCAAATCCATTTAGTAGCAGACAAACTTTATGATTTTATTAGGTGTTTGTGGAAAAACCTAATGAGAAACGATAAATAAACATTTCCTTTCACATTTGATGAAATTCTTAGAAAAATATTATGACTTGAAATGAGCTAGGTGTGACCCAGTTGGAGAAAAGCCTCTTTTTGGAGGTCAGGCATGTAAGTCACTTCCTGACTTACGCCATGGCACGCACATTGGCCCCGTGTCTTACATTGAGCTGCTAAAAAGTGTCAGAAATGGGGCTTAAAGGTGTGGTGTGAGAAGTGTACTTCTTCTTCTTCAGCGTCCTTGTGAAGGCAGTTTTGCTAAGCCTTACTGAGTGCGAGTAGCTCTTTATGGTATGTGTGCCGAAAGCACATATTTGCCATAATTAGGACACACCTCCAAACGGGCCAACGGCTGCACTGGTTGTTCCTGATGATGAAATGAAGGTGTATGTCACATTAGGTTAGGCATGTGTTAATAATGATAAGATGCATGATACACTTTTTCAGCCCATAGTTTAGTGACAAGGTTTGTACTGTAAATTATGCTCATCTATTAAAGGTGGGATTTTTTTTTCTAATGAAAGCATGGATTTCTTATCTTTTGTGATTTTTTTAATAATTGAAGGAAACGCAAACTATTAAACTACTATAAACTATTTAACACAAACTATTAAACTATATAAACTATCGTCTTATTTGAGCAGAGATCAGATGTGTCTGCAAAGTGCAGACTTCTGTTCAGCAGCTGTCTTTTTACGACATGTTTTGTTTAATTTGGAGAGCGCAGTTTGGGGAAAAATATGGTCGAAATGGCAATCTTGTGTCGTGTTTTACCGAGGTGTTTAAACCCACTGAGCTCCACTGTAGGTATGGGACCCATATCTTTTGCCATGAAGTAACAAATGGCGTCAGTTATTCCTTTCCATCTTCTTGAATCCTTTTCATATTGTGTAGCTTTTTTAATGCTTGTGTTATCGACACTTGCTTTGTGGAGGGACTTGTTCTGAATTTCGGTTCTGATTACTTTTCATCCAGCCCTACTTAATACAGCATGACTCATCTGCTGCAGTGACATATAGCCACCTGCATGACAGGGTTTGCAAATCCAACTCAAAACGCAAGCTTCCTCCCCTAAATGAAAAGGTTATTTACTCTAAATAATAGGCTAGTAGGCCTGTAAAATGAATCAATTTGAACATTTGATAAAATGACTTACTTAATAAATAAATATAATGACTATAATATTCAATGCGTCAGTTCTTCTGACTTTTGCGCTCCATTTTTCCCCCAGCTAAAACTGATGTTGTTGTTGGTTGTCAAGTTTCATATCCTGTCATGGAGGCTGCAGGATGCACCTTTTCAAATGGTATATCACGGTGCTCGTTGTTGTATTACGTTTTAAAACGCAATCACAATGTTTGCAATTAACATTATCACTAAAATTTAAACTAAAACGATCCGTAACGTAACTACGGCTCACTCGTTACATGAACTACACACTCTAGCTACATGCCTCAAAGCTACACACTCTAATGACCTTGCGTAATCGACCATCGATGAAACTATTAACGACAATTAATAGATCGCTGATTTAATCGTTAGGATCCCTGGTCTAGTACACGGTCGGCATTCCAGTTCATCCCCAAGGGGTTCTGTAGGGGTGAGGTCAGGGCTTTGTGCAGGCTACTCGAGTTTTTCGACACAAACCTTTGCAAACCATGTCTTCATGAACCTGGCTTTGTGTCCGGGGTCACTTTGATGCTGGAGCATGTTTGGGCCTTTTAGTTCCAGTAATTGTGGAATTGGGGAAGGCTCACATGTGGGTGTAATGGTCTGGTGTCCACAAACCATTGGCCATGTAGAGTACATCACTGTATTCAACATGCTATATACACCTGTGGTCCTAATTGAAAGGGCTGATCAGAGGAGGCTTCTCAAGAATTTGGTCTGCCTCATTCAAAAGCGTAAGAATAGCGGTCTTCTAAGGTTTCATAATTTGGCCTAATTTGAAAGCAGCATTGCGTGCATCGGTTTGGCAGACATAGTACACCGACCTGTCTCTCAGATCAAGGCCATTATATAAAACATGGGGGTGAAACTTTTATAGCACAGTATTTTCAAAATTTTGGATGGTACCAGCATCCATTTAGATGGGAATGGACTATCTCCCCCTAAACTAAAAGTTATGTTGTAAATTTTTGGGAAAAACTCTTGTGTCGGGTATCAAGTAAAGTGAACTATTATGAAACAAATCAGTATAAATGTCAGTACACGAAAGTACAGTACATATTGTGGTAAAAACATTGTGGTGGCAGTGCACATGCTGTCTATTTTCTGATTGACAGATCCACATTATGTGAGCAGGTACACGATTGAATAACGTGTTTAACGGCCTTTTCTGGAGTGCGGCTGTCCCTCACCTCTTTCACGCTCATAAAAATTACAACTGTATGTCCTTTCTGTAATCGTGAATTCTGTTGACAAAGGAGGTCTGCTCAAGAGGGATAGAACTGGTATTAAGCCAGGAATTCTTTTACATCAGCATACATTTACATTTATTCATTTAGCAGACGCTTTTATCCAAAGCGACTTACAAATGAGACACACTCACACACCAATGGTAGCAGAGCTGCATGCAAGGTGCTAGCTTGCCATCGGGGGCAACTTAGGGTTCAGTGTCTTGCCCAAGGACACTTCGGCATGGGATCACCCTGACCGGGATTCGAACCACCAAACCTACGATTAGTGGACAACCCGCTCTACCGACTGAGCCACAGCCGCCCATACATCCTATTAATAGTGAAAATTTCTGTAATAAAAATATAATCTTGGCTCCTGCTTAATCTAGCTTGGTCTTGTACTCCGAGTAGAACTCTCAGCACTGAGGTTGTTCTTAAGGTGATGCCAGTTTTATGCAACTAGTCTCTATTTGCTGTGAAATAATATTTATATACTAGAATGCTAGGACTGTAATGGATGTTACAGTAATAATGCTGTTACTCCAGTTTCGACTCTGGCCTCCTGGGCTCTCAGTTCCACTGCAATTGCACTCTGCCCGGCTAATTGGAAACAGAGACGGCAGGAATGTAGATGATGCTGCCAAGAGGGGCAGCGATTAGGCGTCTCGTTCACTCAATCACTTGTTCGCTCACCCACCCGGCTGTGGGGGTACTACATGGGGGGCAGGATGTGCCTGTCTTTCAGCTAGCAACAGGATGAGGCAAAAAAAAAAGCTTTCGACCTTAATGGTGCATGTGTGATATGAGAACAGCATAAAAGGTTCAGGGTTTGTTGCTCTGTCCTGTTTTGTCTTTTTTTTTTGTTTGTCATATAAACAGCTTTCAGTGCTTCGTTTCTGTAGGTTTGTGTTCCAGCCGCAGGAACCATTCGCAGCCAGACACTGGAGAGCATAAAAGTCTAAAAAGAATTCGTATCTGGGGATAGATTGATGTTTAAGGATATGTGACTTTGAACAGTATAAGTCGTTATGGTACTGCCTTTTGAGACATTCTCCTAAATACTGTCTCATTTATCTCACACGCTCTCTCTCTCTCTCTCTTTCTCACTCGATCCCTCTTTCTCTCTGTCTGTGTCACCTAATTCTCTGCTGGTTCCTTATGAGGCAAACCTGACCGTGTCCACGTCTGTGTGCTTATCCTCGAAAGCCGCTGAATGCAACTCTTTTGTGCCTTTAAATTAGGGCTGCAACTAACGATTATTTTCATAATCGATTAGTTGGCCGATTTATTTATTTATTTTCGATGAAGCAATTAATCGGAGGGGGGCCAACTTTCAGTACCATTTTTTTGTTTATTTAAAATAAAACTGAGTGTTACAAATATAAGCTTCAGACTAAAACTTTACACAACTGTTTGTCCAATTATACAAGACTGAAAAGAACCCGATACACACAGACACGCATCAGAATGTTATTCATTTAGGGCTGTAGTTTAATTTGTGTATCCATAAAAATGCATAATTACTATTATATAAATTAAACTAAGTATATAACCAAGTATGTAAACGGTAAACTGAAGAAAGGCATTGTTGGTGACTCTGGGTATCCGCTAAAGCTAGTGGCATCACGTTACGTGCGTATGACGTTAACGTAGTTGTTGCTGCTCTACTTTAAATGGCATCCTGTAGTGGAAATAATTCTATTTGTATGCACATTCGATTTAGTAGAAGTTGAAAAGAAGTTTTTGTTGTTGTTGCACGGTCCAATTCTCTTTTTCCGGCACAAAACCAAATGTACGTAAAACAAAAGCGTAAAACATCTATACAAAAGCGTAAAGCTGTAAGACCGTGTCTGAGAAGAAGACCTGACCTTTTAATACTGCGTTCTGCACCAACTCTAATGCGGAGATACAAGCATGACTCTGTGATTGGCACCGTGCCTTCGAGCCAACGAGAAAAGATGGCGGTGTAGAGTTGGGTGACTCTTTTAGACATTAGCAGCGAGTTCTCGGCACCTTACGCAGGCCCGGGCATGTCCCATCAAAAACCATTAGTCAGCAGGAGCACACTGACAGAGCGATGAAGAAAGAGAGAATACTAAAAAGATGTTCGTCATTGATCTTGAAGGGCTTTTAAAGCCTGATCCATCTGTTCTTTAATTATCATCAGCATTCTCCTCACCTATTTTAAGAAGATAATGCATAATTTTATTTTTATTAATGCCATCTGGTAGGATGTATTGGTGAGTCATAATGAAACCATAGAAAGTGTAGGTGTGGATTTGGGTTTTTCTGACTGGTGTGAAAAAGTCGAAAGTTTTCTTAAACGTATCATTTTAAACCATGAACATAATATGTACTGTAGTATAAAAAATTTTATGCTCAAAAAGCTCCTGAAATGAATTGCGTACATTTAAACACCTCCTCATAATCAAAACGTCATGAAAATCGTCAGGATCTACGAGCATGCACGAATATGGCCCCTATTTCTACTGACACCTCAAATGCTTGCTTATGTCCCTGGTAAACACTAGTGGGATTTTAGTATTCGGGTCTCCGCCTTCACCGTCATATATTCTCAGCAGTTGAAGTAGACTAGAACAACCAATGTCTTGTTTCTCACTAACGCTGGCTACTTCCAGGTACCACGTCAATCTCTTTGTATATTTGTATATTGATTGTGATACATTTTAGGTGTCGAGACATCATGAACTAAGCTCGTATGTAACTCTGTCTGATGTGTTGGTTTTTCTTAACTGCTTAAACGCTAATATAACATAAAAATTGGTAGACTGACATGCCATAGAGAATGTGTTCCTGGGATAGTTTCCTCATTGCAACACTGACCAGGATAAAGCAGCTACTGAAGATGAATGAATAAATGCAATCCTGAGAAAGTGCCTGATTCTGATAGAACAAGGATTGGAGAATCAGTTCGGTTGCATGCAGGTTACTTATCTGCTTGGACAGGTTTAAGTTTTTCTTTGTCATTTTGGGTTTTCTCTCCTATCCAGCAATCAGGGGGAAAAAACCCCAGCTCTCCTATTTACTTTCACAACACATGCCAGTTGCCTCATTCACGTGTGTGTGTGTATATGTGTGTGTGTGTGTGTGTATATATATATATATATATTTTAATATAATATAGGTGGTGTGGCACACCTTTTTTTTTTTTTTTTTTTTTTTTTTTTTTTTTTTTTTTTTTT
>JAFFST010054662.1:33670-62214 GCA_022414735.1 Noturus placidus | reverse complement strand
TGTTGTTGATTCTTCATAAAAAATTACAGTTTTATATCTTTATGTTTGAGGCCTGAAATGTAGCAAAAGGTCGAACAGTTCAAGGGGGCCGAATACTTTCGCACGGCATTGTATGTGTGTATATATAAAAATAAAATTGAGTGGATAACTGGGCCATGGCACCAGATCCCCTCTCTCCACCACATGCACAAACACAAACACACAGAGGCTAACTTAGGAAGACTAATTAATCAAGTCTGCCCAACAAAAATTACAGGGTACAGACATACAGTAATTACAAACATCTCTGCTATAACCAAAAAAAGACACATGACAATCTGATGAGCAGAGCCGTGCCGAGTGCAATTATATCAGACCTTTACATGAGCACGTCACTGAAAGCGAGTTTTAAATAGCCTGGCTGATGCAAACTCCTGCAACGGTGGCAGAGCTTACCCTAAGAATGACATGCAAAGGTTAAGATTTGCTCATTAAGGCATTTACAGTTATAACACTGCTGTCAATTTCAGCAATACCAATCCCCAAGATCCAGAGATTTGCCTTGCCAGAGATGTTTAGGCTACTGAATACTCGTGCCGTAGCCATCTTTTCTGTTCTTACTAATATCTTTGTGCAGATTTTGTCGATGTCAATGTAGATGTGCCATGCTTTGTTCCAAAATAATAAAGGCTTTTTAAATTCATCTGTGGAATGTAAGATTGCTATACTTGAGTTGGATAATATCGACGTGTTTATGAGAAACCTTGTTTAACAGGTTTCCATTGCATAAAATGAACAGAAAATGTAAAAAATACATGTTATGGCAATCAAGTCTTGTTTTTCCGGAAAGAATTTCCCCATACACATGTAAAATCCATGCCCCATTTTAGGCATGGTTCAGGATGCGTTTCCTCTCTAGGGCTTGTTATGATTAGATTTGAGCATTATCTGATTCTGTAAGAGAAATACCATGTCCTCTGGCTGCTTTTTTTCCCCTGTCTGTATATTGCCTCAAGTGATGCTGCTTTTGTATTTTCCCCTCATGTTGCTTTTCTTTAAGGAGCGACAGCTCTCTAGCTCAGCTTGCCTGGCCTAAACCCTTCCTATGTAATCCAATTAGCTTGTCTGCATCCTGTCCTTATTAAGCTGTCTTTTATCCTGCGCATTCTTCCTGCCCTCCCCTCTGCCCTAATTATCTATACTTGCAAATCACCTTATATCACCAGTCTCCTTTTGATTGTCCTCCACTGACTTCTTCTGTTTCGCCAGAACACCTCAAATAACAAACTGCCTACAGAACAATAGTGGTTAGAAAGATCACTAGTAGCTTGAATATTGCTATAGTAAGAATGGATGTGTACTCATAACTGTGTGTATCGAAATAAATGAACTGTCTCTGCCTCTGTTGTGTAGGTCAGACACCGCTGCGCGAGGCTTTCTCCATGTCCTGTATCGCTAACGGCGGCCCCAGCGGCCGCAAGTCTCACCGAGACAGCTCCACAGTGTCCGTAGCCAGGAAAGAGACGCTGTCCTCTGCAGCCAAAAGGTAATACATACTTATAAGCATGCACACATGCTCAACTAGGATCGTTAACAAAAACAAAGCACACAGTGTTCTAATCACAGTGTTGACACTATGCCATTTCATGCCTTTTTTCCTTGTAAATACCATTTCTAATCCCTTATTTACAGAATATCGGATCTCTGACTTCCTAATAATCTGTTTGTTTCACAGTGTTTAATGTTTCAGTGGAAATCTGTTCATGGTTACATGGTTTGTAGATGTTTGCCATTCATACACTTGAATACAGCAGACTGCCACGGCAGTAAACTTGCCAGATATTCTGTAAGAATTGGACCTTTGACCTGGAAGTTCTGTTCTGTTTCCTCATTTTTGTCAGTGCGGCAATTTACACAGGAATTGTTGATGTATACTAAATAAGGAAGTAATTGAGTACTTTTGTTTTCTACTTCCAGTAATTTATTTTTATTATTAAAAAAGAAAAATGTTTTTGCCCATTTAACCTCTGTACTGTCCCTCTATCCTGGTTGGCCTATTTTGCAGCGGTGTGGAGAAGAAAAAAGACAAGCCTCCACTAGAGGAGATCAAGGAGAAGGAAGAGCCACCACAAGCTAATGATAAACCCCCTTCAACACCCAGCACACCACAGGCACCATCCCCTTCCAGCCAACCCCCTTCCCCTCATCCCCTCCAGCCTCAGAAGGCCACCCATGAGAGCAAGGGGTCCTCCCCAGCCAAAAGGTTCCTCCCAGCATCCACTGCAGCAAATTTACAGCGTACAGCAAAGCTCTGGCAACATTCTTACTATGCACTGTACCTCTGGCTAAGGGACAGGATTGACATGCTTCCCAAATCAAGCTGTTTCTTTGTAACAATGGATTATTTTGCTTGTAATCCCGATTTACACAAAAGCTTTAAACAACAATACTGAACGGCAAAATATGTCAGGGATTAGAGTTAATGCTGAGGCTTTTGCTAGTTTCATCAGTTTACTAATGAAGATACCAAACACATAAATAACGGATCAACTGTAATTTAGAGATAGTGGATGAAGAAAGAATAATGTCATGCCATTGATTACATAAGCCATGCTTAGCGAAGAAGCTACGTCATGCTTTTTTTTTTTGCCCTTTAGCCATTCTGATCTTTACAGCTGTCCGATCTATACAAAGTATGACTAGCGTGTAATTGCTTCTAGCCTCTGAAGGTAAATATGCAAGAGTGTATGCAGCAGGCCTGGAATCAGTACTCTGGACTAATTAGTCATCTGATCTCAGAGCAGAAACAGTACTCCAGAGCTGTGCATGATATCCAAATCTGTAACCAAGCATTAGCTCTCATATGACATTGTGAGCTTGGAACGTGTCCGTATGTGTAACCAGCAATCAGGCTTATGCATTAGCTCAAGTGTGCTCTGACACCATAGGCACTATAATCAGCATGTATTTAATAAGCTCAGAAGCAATTTTGCTGAGATCTTCACATTGGCCATGCAGCCTGTCTAATCCAGTTAGCCTAAGCCATGACAAAACAATTAGCCCCTTCCTTAAAATTAAAGTTTCACGGTCTGATCTGGGGATTTTGGACTGTGCAGGTAATAAATTTATTAGTCGAGACCTGGGCCATGGCCAGGAGAGTTAGCCAGACCAAGCATCTGCAAACAATTGTATTATTGTGTAGTTATGGATTATGAGTGCTCTACTTGTGTTAATGCAAGTACATAAAAGCGCTATACAAATTGATAAATAACAACCGCAAGGCTGAGTGGTTTTATGGAACCACTGCAGGACCACATAGTGCTCACTGCCGTAACTTTTATCATTTATCTTCAGATATTATCAAACAGCCATTAGTTTCTATTCAAGTGCTGGTAGTGCATGAGACACAGAACTGTTGAGAGATGGCTTGTTTTAAAGATGCAAACGGAGCAGCTGCTTGGTGGTTCGTCATTGCACTGGCACTCTCGTTGACTCTCACTGAAGTGGGATTCAAGTTGTCACTCAGTGTAAAGGACAAACATTTACTGATACAGCATTCACACTTCAACTGGGAAGCATGTCTGATCTGCTGGACCCTGAAGCAATCTCTTTTCTGCTCCCTTCTTGCTCAAGGTTAACAGGGAGGGGACTGGTTGTATGATGATATTCCTTGCCGTGGGCCAGTAATGGACTATTTCTGGGTGTTTGTGTGTGTGTGTGTGTGTGTGTGTGTGTGTGTGCATGCGCACATGCGTGGATCACTCGTGACTCCTTCTACATACCTCCATCCATCGGCATGCTTACATACAAACTATAACTCCACTAGATATAATTGAGTATAATTGAGTACATAGTAATTAGAGTGAGTGAAAGACTGAAATGTAATTTGTACCTTTATAAGGCATTACTGGGATTTTAACAGACATTTTAACACAAGATTTCAAATTTATAAACAGCATGAATGACTGTATATGCTTATAAACTATAAAGGTGAACATGCTAGAATTGTTGCCATTAAGAACAGCTTCAGTTTGTATCATAGGCATGGAAACCAATTGTATTCACTTTGTATGAAATGATACTAAACACTTCTGCTCACCGTTCAATCAGTTGTATAAAATGAATTTTGTTGCAGATGCCTATTATTAGGTATTAAATGTTGAAATATGATTAAAGTGCGCCTATTATGTTTTCCCCCCCACAAATATTACCTTTCATGTAGTGTGTTAGAGCTGTTTGTGAATGTAAAAACGTCTGCAAAGTTTCAAAAATCAAAAGTTATTGACTCCTAAAAGAAGGAAGCGAATCTGAACAGCTGAAACGAGTCGTTAATAATTCCCGACATACTTCCTGTACTAACCTACTTAGGTTTGTAACAAAAAGCCCCGCCTCTGGTCTTCATTGGCTGCTCACTGACAGTGGTAGATCAATCAAAACAGACTGGGACATCTGACCAATCAGAGCCGAGTATGCTCGCTGAAAGGAGGAGTTTAGAATGAATCCTTTAGAACGGATCATTTAACGAGTTGTTTTTGATACTGGGGGGAAAAATAATGCTGCAGTTTAAATTGTGAGCACATTAAAGTGGTTTTTTTTTTTACTTTGGATGCATGTAAATCTATTGTATGAGGCCTTTAACACAAAATTGGGCACATTTCAAAACCATAATAGGTGCGCTTTAAAGCTCTCCGCAGCATTATATGTTCAACGTCATTTTTAGGAAGCTGGAAAAAAAACAAAAAACCTAAAATAACAAATTGGCCAAGACAATGTACAACGCTGTAGAAATATCTAAACTTCTGAGTACTCCAAGTGCTCATGTTTGGAAAGTGGTGATCAAATCTCATGGCTTATACGTTGCTTGATAAAGATTAATAAACTAAATTATTTTACTAAATTACTATATGTAAAAATATGCAATATATTATTTATGATTTTATCAATATATTATCATATTATCATTATCAAATATGAAATAAAATATCTAATCCTTACGACCCAAGCACTGATGGATTTAAACCATTTTACAGATGTCCCAAAAGTCTCCATATGTGGAGAAAATTAACACTATTTTAGCCAAATGTAACTTTTATTTACAATACCTCCTCTACAAGATTTCTTTGTAAACACGTACTCCAAATATGATGTGCTTATCATGTTTGCTGTTAGTCCATCGCAACCTTGCGACAGCTTCAATACATTCTTCTTTTCTCAGACATTCTTAAAGCCTATCATGAAAATATATTTTGCTAAAAAGTGTTATTTTCTGGAGACTTTTGGGACACCCTGTAGAAGCTAAACTGTATGAGTACTTAATAAATAAAGTGTTGAATACAATATGATAGGTGATTTACTTTTAAAGACTGAAGAGTAGTATAGCTGTGCTGAATGGAGGTTAGTGTCATCAGAGTGATCCACAGCTCAAGATTGTTTCACTGATATTGACATTTTCTCTACAAGCCCGGCTGCGCATGAGGATTGTGCTTCTCTTGACTATTTCCTTCCTGTTTTTATCTTAATCCTTTTTCCTCTCTATATTCTCTCGTGTTTACTTATTTGTGCTTTCGCTGTCTTCTTAAACGACTGTATGCATTTTTTTACTTTTTTTGCCATCAAACCAAATGACTGGGGTTGGAGTTCTCGTGTCTGATAACCTGTGTGTATACTAATCATTGAGTGGGGTGTGCTTTCTCTTTACGCCTGGCCTGCCACATGCATGGAGACTCTTTTTCAACAGAGCTGTACAACGCTTACTGTGTCCTTTAACATGAAGGCGCAATTTTCCATTTCTTTTCTGTTATTCCAGGTTTGAGATCAACCAAAGACTAGGAAAGGCATGCACATATGGAGGGTGGCTTTGTTCTTGCTTTGTTCTTTGATCTGAACCTGTTAATGAATTCATTCCAATCTCTGGAGATTTTTCTGCAAATCAATTGAGAGCAATCCGCCAATCTTTGCGTGCCTTTCCACTAAATTCTAACACATGCCCTTTGCTTGTGTTTGATGCAGCAGCATTTGTTCTTCCTCCTGCTTTTTGCACCAATGAAGACTAGAGTGTGTTTTGTGCTCTGTGCTTCTTCACCAGGGGCCACAGTGCAAAGCGTGGTGGAGGAATGGAGCGATCTCAGAGCACCACATGGGAGAGCGGCGAGGACAACAGGAACAAGCTGGTCAAAGCCGCCTCCACTTCCAAACTGCTGGCCAAAGTAGTGAAGAATGCAGAGAAGTTAGTAATCTATGATCCCCCCCCCCTTCTCCACCAAATCCCTTTTTCCCTGACCACCTCTGTTTTAAGGAATGATCACTTCCATAAATAATCCCATTTAACATTACTCTCTTATCCATCCCCAGACACAGAGATCCAGTTATCAGCCAAGGTAAAGCTCTTTTTTTTTTCTTTTTTTCCCCTCTCCCTCCCCCCCTTTCTTTTTCCATTAGCACCACACACAACCGCCTGTCTTATAATGAGTGCTGTCAGTTTTGTTTGTCAGATCATTATAGCTGTTCTCTTCCTGGCGTGTAACGTCCCGTGTTTTGTTTTGAGAACTGTTATTTCTGTCTCATAACCAGCTAAAATGTCAACTCGTGAGAAAAACTGTCAAGGTAAGCGTTCCCATGCTGCAGGAAAGAAGCAGCCGTCAAAACGAGCATATTCTCACCGTTTTCTGCTTTTGGCTGGGCTACATGTATCTGTCACTTACATTCCATCTTAATAAAGTATGCTTTGTTGGCATGGCTGTAATATCACGCAAACTGAAATTATGATTAAACGCATAATAGCCTTCTCTAATAACATGTTGATCTAGGTGAAAGATCAACAAAGCATCTCTCTCTCTCTCGTTTATTTGATCTCCGTTTTCACCACGGCGTACAATTTCTCTGTCTCTACGGCCTTCTTTAATGATTCAAACGTAACTATACATTTTTCCTTTTCGGCAGGACTAATAAGAAAAGCTGTTATGTTTTTAAAATAGTTCACCTGGTTTAAAAGAGGCACTTTGTTTCATTAGCCGCAAAATCTGATCAGTGAACGGAAGACGCATCACGGCATGTCTCGAGAAATTAAACTTTTTTTACACGGGGAGTTTCTTTGTGGGATATTACTGCTAGATCACTCAAATGCATTATCACACTGGTATGCTTATAAATACCTTTCAGCAGAAGACATTAGCTTGGTGTGTCACAGACACTTGGTCACTTTTTTTAAAAGTACCTTCACACTAACTGTTCCTCAGTGGTGGAATGAACTTCCAACCTCAATCCGGACTGCCGAATCTCTCACCATCTTCAAGAAACAGCTAAAGACCCACCTCTTCCGTCAACACCTAACCAACTCATAAAAAAAAAAAATAAATAAATAAAAAAAAGCACTTACACCTCTACTCTTCTTCTAGTATTCAATTAATGGATCTTGTATAGTGGCATTACTTGTATTGTTCTCTGCTTGATATCACTTTGCTTGTATCTCTCATTTTGTAAGTCGCTTTGGATAAAAGTGTCTGCTAAGTGAATAAATGTAAATGTAAAAGAAGTTTATTTTGCACTAAAGGGTTAATTTACTGTGCTGTTTATTTTAGGCTGGATGTACTGTTTCAGCCCAAGAAGTAGAACACTAAACCGAGCTAGATGGGAGAGAAGGGAAACAGGAATACCACAAAACATCCTCAAACTTTAACAGGCTCATTCCTCCTCTCGACTCATTTCGTCTTTCTGTCCTCATGCTTCGGCCTTCCTTCTCTTTAATCCCAGCCTAGTTTGGACATCTAACGCGCTGCTTTTGGCCTTTTGCACGACACTAAATTGCTCTTTTGATTTGCTTGGATTTTTAGAATGAATTAAGGGCTGATTGAACTGATTGAACTTCCTCACAGATTATTTAAACAGTTACCTATACACTAGTAAGAAAAGGTGTAGGTGAAGATGTTTTAAAATAAATAGTTTTTGTGCACATACATTCAGTGTGCTTTTTGTTTTGTATTAGATTGTAAAAGTGCCAAAATGTCAAGGATAATTGCGTTACCTGGTTAAGGGACTGCTTGACCTCTCACTTGTGACCTTTCCACAGAGGGCGACTATATCAAAATGTTCATGCGTGGACGACCAATCACCATGTTCATCCCGTCTGACATTGAGAACTACGAAGACGTGCGAACTGAGCTTCCCGCTGAGAGACTCAAACTAGAGTGGGTGTATCCTTTCCAGAACATTCTGCAGCACTGCTCTGCAGTATCTCTGTAGAGACCTGGACTGAGGTCCCCATGGTTTAATGAGAAAGATGACAGAATGCATTGACACATATGTGCACAGCCTAGAAAGATTGTCCTGGACTCCGATTTGTTGGATATTTTAAGATGAACCGCAACCATTTACAGCATTTTGGTTTTAAACCTCCAGAAATGAAACGGGGAGAAATGTAAGGATTTAAGGATTCTTTTATAGTTACATTGAAAGGTGATTCATTAAAACTAGACATCACATAGCGTACATGAAGAAAAGTCTAAATTATCCTGATGAGCGTAACATTTATTAGAGTGATATTTATTGATTTTGATTTGAATGATGAAGGTGTATGACATGTGATGTGTCTAAATAAGAGACGGCACTATAATTGTACTATACAAGGATAAACCTTGTAATGCAACCGAAACAACTTTTACTTTGTATGTAACCATCATGATATCTCAGTTAGCTGTAGTAAAATGTGGTGAAAACTCCCACACGACGTTACTAGTGTGATTAAGGTGTGTACATGTCTGTAATGCACGTTGATAATGCGACTAAAACAGGAATACTCCACATCTCTTAATTCCATTTGTGTTTAATTCGAGTATGACTTTAGCCGGATTAAGGTCGACAATAATCCCTGTTAACATGCTAGTTTCTTAATCAGAGTACTGTCTTAATCGGGTTAATATTGGATTATTGTTGTCCATGTAAACTCTGAGTGTTGGCACAAGCAGAGCTGCTGTGAGTTGAATGAAGAGTGATGGTTTACCTCAGTGATGGGACTAGAGAGACCGATGAAAGTAATTACTCAGAGCACCTGTAATTCCACATTACAAAACATTAGTAACAGTTTAGCAATGAATTCTTTACATAGCTTTACAGACTAAGTGACTCATGTAATCAGAGGCTGGAAGATAAATATTTTGCTTTATAATCATGCACAGCATTTAAAACAGTGAAATCTTTACTCAGATTGCCACACACCTGTCTAATGATAATGATTATTTATGTTGGTGTTGCTTTGCAGCTGTACCTGTTGTTAATCAGGTTTTCTAAGAAAGCTTTCAAACAACACTCCAGTTAAATGTCTCAGCGTATGTGAACCATTTTTCTTTCATGGCTTTCTCTTCCTTGACTCAGTGTGGCAGATATGGCTATAGAGGCCGAGACTGCAGGGCAAATGTTTACTTGTTGCCCACAGGGGAGATTGTCTACTTCATCGCCTCAGTGGTTGTGCTTTTCAACTATGAGGAGCGGACACAGCGTCACTACTTAGGACACACTGACTGTGTGAAATGGTGAGATTGAGTTCACTCTGATTCGCCCACCCACACAATGACATCAGCCATAGCTGGAAAATGGAGTGGACCATAAAACACTGACAAGCCACCAGATTGCATTTGGTTTATAGCACTTCGTCCTGGATGTTTGCAGTCGATCATCTCTGGTTGAAATGTGCTTGTGAAAGATAAGCAGCCGAAGTTGCCATGTTAAGCACCTTGCGATGCTGTGAAAGTGAGCTGTGCAGGAAATAGCTGCTGTGCTTTCTATAGGCGGATATTAACGTCTTATTCTGCTTGCTTATGTTTGGGCTTTTCTTTATTTTCACAGGCTAACATAGATATGTCATATTCCTATCTAATTATATACATAACAGGGCTTGTGCCTTTTTGAAATTATTGCACTTATGCAAAGCAAAAACCTATTTCAGTTGATATTTAAGTTTTAAAAAAAGATGAATCGTTTGTTCCTGGGAAAGAGCAGATGATTAGTATAAGGATTAGTTTATCTGGTTGCGCAGTGGCTTAGTGGTTTTGCATTTTTGCCTCGCACCTTCAGGGTGGGGTCTCGAATCCCACCTCTGTCTTGTGTGCGCAGAGTGTGCATGTTCTCCCTGAGCTTCGGGGTACTCAAAGGGGTACTCCTTTCCTCCGGGTACGGTTAATGCTATATAACACCTATGAACAATAACCTAATGGGACAACCTAACTATAAACTAAACATATGTGAATATGGACTAAGGTGGGGCACGGTGGCTTAGTGGTTAGCACATTTGCCTCACACATCTGGAGTTGGGGGTACTCTGATTTCTTCCCCCAGCCCAAAGACATGCGTTGTAGGCTGATTTGCATTACAAAAAAGTCCGTGGTATGCGAATGGGTGTCTGGTTATGCCTTGCGATGGGTTGGCACCTTACACAGAGTGTCCCCTTCCTCATGCCCTGAGTTCCCTGGGATAGGATCCAGGCTCCCTGTGACCCCATGTAGGATAAATAGTACAGAAAATGGATGGATGCATTAGTTTATCTGCTATCTAAAAGTTTTTGCATAGAACTAAAATAAAAAAAAGAATTAAATGGCATTTTTCACTCCGTCATATAGCATGCTGTGGAAATCGCAGTTACAGCTTCATGCAGAAACGAGTCCTCTGTCCAGTGTTTATATCATAAAATGCATCAATATTGTTAAAACAGGGAATCTCTATTATTCTAAAGATCTGACCTGCACCTGATTTCTCACTGTTAATTATGTAGAAAAGATGATTGGGTAAAACATATATCTTGAAATCACGTTGACTCACCAAATGCTACTCAACACAACTGACACAAATGACTCAGTCCTCTTAGAAAATGTGTGTGTGTGTGAGTTCTGATTATGCCATTCATGGTAAGTTGATCTGTTCTGTCCTTCTTTGTCTTGGCCAGTCTTGCTGTTCACCCGGATAAGATCCGCATTGCCACAGGACAGATCGCAGGAGTGGACAAGGATGGCAGGGTAAACCGAGCCGTGTTCTCCGTCTCACATTTCAGAATGCAATAATACTTGCTTTGTTCATACAGGTATCTATTGTAACATGTGAGCACTGTAGGTGTGAATGGTTTCTCACAGCACTTTTGTGTTCTGTTGCTTGCTTTCAAATGTAGGATAGAAGGGTTTTCACATACAGAACCTGAGAGCTCTTCCATTAATGTACATAATTATAGCAACACCTCATAGCACCTGTAAATCTTTTCTCTCGCGCTAAAAACATAACACTTCAAATTCTGTCATTCTTAACTGAAAATAAAATCTTAAACTCTCTTCCCTGTCTGTCTCTTGCTTTCTTTTAGCCGCTACAGCCTCATGTGAGAGTTTGGGACTCCGTCACGCTGCAAACCCTGCAGATTGTTGGCTTGGGCACCTTTGAAAGAGGAGTGGGGTCCCTTGCTTTTTCCAAAGCAGTGAGTCTATAGTTGTTTATTTTTTCCATTCATTCTGTTTTTTGTGTGTGTGTGTGTGTGTGTGTGTGTGTGTGTGTGTGTGTGTGTGTGTGTGTGTGTGTGAACCAGGCTTACAGGTCAGGCTTAGCTGGAGGCATGTGGTGGTGTAGAATACCACATCGACAGTCTAATCAGCCAGATATTAGTGTTTCTTTTTGAACAGGTCGCTGCAATTTTTTTTTTTTTTTTTTCAAACAGGCCTTTCTTTCAACTTTAGAAGGTCTTCTTGAATTAAACATAACCGTTTACACAGTTTCAGAATACTAATAAGTTAATGCCCATGCTTTATCCTGCCTTATACCACAGCACTTTCTGAATTCTGAATTTTACTGAATTCTTGAATCTAATTGGTCAGAAGGTGTTGAATCATTTTTTAATACAGCACAGCCCTGACAGACTGGAAGGCAAATCTGCTCATATTAATGCATTGCTGTATGGCAGATACTCAAGACAAGAAAAAATGATAATGGTTTATATATTAATTTTGAGAGGGAATAGAGTCTGGTGAAGGAACTGTGAGTTATTACTGTTATAATGAAAGTGATAATAGGAACTAACTTGTTTCATGGATGTTCCACAACATTAAATGTAACTGTAAACGTTATGATGTGTCATTCTGTAGCCGGTTTTGTTCAGGCCCCCTAGTGGTCTAGATGCCAGCATCTACAGTCTGAGTACTGTGCAAAAATAGCAACAATAACAAACGGTGCAAAAAAAAAAACAACAACAACAAAAAACCCTAGGAAATTACCATATTTTTCCTGTGGTGCAAGAGGTAAGTGTTGTTATTGGAATATTAGTAAATGTTTTTAACCATTTGATATCTTAAGGCAGTCGTTCTAAACCAAGGGGTTTACAGTCATCAGTGTCTGCTTTTCTTAATCTCTAAAATAAAGTGTTGAAGCATCTGATGCCCAGCATCAACAGGGCAATTCTGATTTATCCCTCAAATGTTAGCATTTGATGTAAAAGTTTATGGGTTTGAGATTGCTTAGTTTTAATTTGCATTTAACCCAATTATTATTTGTCTTAACTTAAGTTTACTCTTAATTCTGCTTTTTGTAATTATATTCTCCGTGGTTATTTTTGTCAACTATTATACTCATTTACTTCAGCCATTTTGACTCTCATTTGACCTTTAAAACACTTAAATACAAATCAGTGATTAAAGCCCTGACATGCTCTGATATGCTCTGATGCATGGAGTCAGTTCCTGAGTACTCTAACCTACAGCTGTGTTTTGTGTGTGTACAGGACTCAGGCATCCACCTCAGCGTGGTTGACGACTCCAATGAGCACATGCTGACTGTGTGGGACTGGCAGAAGAAGTCCAAAATTGCTGAGCTTAAGGTATGATGGAGGAGTAATATATTGCACGTGGAACCGCTTCTCGTCTGTTTCACTAACTGCCTCTTTCCGATCATCAGTTTTGTTGTTCCTGTCTTTTGTCTGCTGTTTCCTCTTTATTCTTCTTCACTCTCATAACTTCCTCATTTTGCTGTATGACATCAGCTTGGCCTTCATCCTAACCAGCTCATTCACAGCAATTCGCCTTTTCCTCTCTCTTATCCACTGTCCACACCCCCTTCTATATTTAACTCTAGAAACAACTCTCTCTCTCTCTCTCTCTCTCTCTCTCTCTCTCTCTCAGACTACTAATGAGGTGGTCTTAGCGGTTGAGTTCCACCCAACAGATGCAAACACCATCGTCACCTGTGGCAAGTCGCACATCTTTTTCTGGACGTGGAGCGGCAACTCTCTGGCTCGCAAGCAGGGTATCTTTGGGGTGAGGACACCACTAATGAATATAGACAAACACATGCTCATACATATACTGACTCATACTTATGCAGAGACTTGTGCACTAATAAAGGAATGCTATCAGATTGTGCAAGTATGGGTGTTGATATGATTCAGTGTTAATATTGGGCACAGAGTGCTATACAAGTGCAAAAACACACAATCCTTGGCTGAGCAATTTGGCCAGACATGTAAAAGAACATGGTTTCCTTATAACGCTGCGCCATATACTTATACACACATAGAGAAGTGATCGCTGAGGTATTAAAGTGGGGAAACTCTAGGGAGCTCACTGTTCAGTTTGATTGGCATTCAAGGTGCCGCAATGCAATTATAAGACAATCCTATCTGCATTGTAATGCCTTTCACCTTTTGCTTTCTACATACCACGTTGCTTATTTTTAAACTATTTAAAATGTATTTCAGGTAGTGTTCTCAGAACAAAGGCTTAAGCTGTAATAATATGCCAAATTGGGCTAATTCTGAAAGATGCGAATACACCATGGTGAACTTTTTTCCAACACAATATTTGAGTTGTAATTAGGTTAAAATATTGTGGAGACCTGGCAACCTGGCACACCAGCACACATAAGCTCTCTTGGCCATTCTAATGCACAGCTTTTATTTATTGTATTTTTATAATGTTGGATGTTGTAAACCTTGTGACCTGATGTGCCTAGGTGCAAGGCTTTGCAAGTGTGATATTTTTTTTTTTTTTTTTTTTTAAGAAATACGAAAAGCCCAAGTTTGTGCAATGTCTGGCCTTCCTCAATAATGGAGACATTCTGACCGGAGACTCAGGAGGTGTCCTGCTTATCTGGACCCGCAGCACAGCAGATCCGCCACCAGGAAAAGGACTTAAAGGTATTGCATTTTCTTTAGCTATGTCTCTCTGAGATGCTCTCTTACTTTTACACACACCAAAGCTTTTACCTGAGCATGTGGTTTTGTGTGTGTGACTGTTTGGGTGTGACTGTGTTTGCAGGTCCTAGTCTTCCTGTAATGCGCTAATAGTTTTTGGAGGCATGCTGTAGAACTGGATCAGCAGACTTGTAGTTGAGGACTGCTGCCAGGATTTAAACATTATCGTGCCTTTATTTGCCTTCTACATTTTGGGATGTAGTGCTGTTTTTAACACAGTGCCCCCTGCAGGACGTCCATGTTACCTAAACACTTTTCCACAGAGCTCCATATTAGTCATAACTCAAAATCTGCAGAAAAACATTGCAATGGAAATTCCACTTATCCCTGAACTTAAAAAAAAGTTATTTGGTAGTGTTTCATCAAACAATTTATTGTTCTGTAGAGATTTTGCCTATGTAATGTATTATTGTTTTATTTTAGTATTTGAGTGTCAGTGCTATGATGATAACGCTTGGAACTGGATTGGAATTTTTATGCAGGCTTCATTTAAGTGTGTAAGTGTGTAAGTGTGTGTGTGTGTGTGTGTGTGTGTGTGTTTGTGTAAGAGAGTGAAAGAGAGAGAGAGACAAAGAGAAAGAGTCAGAGAAAGCGAGAGAACCTCACTGGTAACATTGAGAGCTAAAAGCAGTATTGGTGTCAGGCTGCACAAAACCACATTAGCCATGAGAAAAATGTGTGGTACTTCATTCCCAAAAATCACCATCTAGGCAATCATCAGCTTTTCTTTAAGTTCTCAACCTGGCTTTCAGACCGTGATCCTGTATTTCATCCAACTATTTTTCTGTGACTGCTACCAGTTACTGTTTTCGCTCGGTTTCTTCTTATGTGGTTACTACACTAACACGCTGCCGCGCTCGATACTGTACATGATGTGCGTGAGCATACTTTCCTGTCATTGATTCTTAACTGAAACTAAACACACTTCTGGTACCCCGGCAGGATTAATGCCCTTGTTTACATATTATTTTTGTTTCTCTCTCTGGAGCATTTCAGATCAGCCGTCAGATCAAGGCCCACGACGGCAGTGTCTTTACACTGTGTCAGCTGAGGAATGGGACTCTACTGACCGGAGGAGGTAAAGACCACAAGATCATTCTGTGGGACCACGACCTCAACCCAGAGAGAGACATTGAGGTGAGCCACGAGACAGTCACGCTGACACCATGCACGCATTCTAACTCGCAGGCAACATGCACGTGAATACTGTTATCATTCAGAGAGGGATCTATGATTAATAACCACATCCTGATGTTCTCACACAGACCCACTGTCACAGGCTGTGCAGTTTTCCAAAAAAACCCCAAAAACCTTCAAACACATGCTTTAAAAGATCTGTATAAACATTTGTGGTTCTGTTATTATTAGTCTCCATTGAACTTTAATTTTTTTTTGCATTGCTGATTTTGTTTCTGTGCCTCTTCAGGTTCCAGATCAATACGGAACCATTCGAGCCGTTGCAGAGGGGAAGGGCGAGCAGTTCCTCGTGGGCACGTCACGCAACTTCATCCTGAGGGGCACCTTTAACGATGGCTTTCAGGTGGAGGTGCAGGTGAGGCATCACTGGGTTCTTTTTTTAACATGAAATTGTAATGTAAATTTTCTTTTACATCAGTGTATGTTCTCTAAATTTACTTTTCAATGACATCCAAGCCCAAAACCTATTGTATTCACATTATAAATTTGGAAATACCATTCAGCCAAAGTACCACCCCCCCCCCCCCCCCCCCATTTTTGTACCTTCTCTGTAATTCTCTTAACACAGTTAAAGAGATCATGGCTCAGATATCCAGGCTGAGAGTAGTGGAGGTCTGCTTCATCAGTAGGGACTAAAAGCGAAGATGCTTTGAGCAGGGATTGCTCAAAGACAGATATGAATCAGAAGCTTATATCCACCTCAGTAGCATTCAGTCTGTGGTTTTCCACAGCGTGTTGGCTGCGCTTTAACGCACATTTTTTGCCAGCTATTTTGCTCTAGTTTAAACAGACTGGAGAAAGAATTCCACACACTCTCTCAATGCTGGCCAGCTCTGCCTCTGCAGCTCATATGGAAGGAGTTTATTTTAGATGTTTCGCATCTGCAAAATGCGCACAAGTATATCATTTTACACAAATGACACAAACTAGCATGTAACTGATCGACTTCATGCAGGATAATACCAGTTGTGCATTTGTCAGGTGTTCTTAACACACACATTCTCACATCTGCATTCTCTCTCTCTCTTTCTCTCTCTCTCTCGTCCCATAGGGTCACACGGATGAGCTGTGGGGTCTGGCCGCTCACCCGTTTAAAGACCTGTTCCTCACCTGTGCGCAGGACAGGCAGGTGTGTCTGTGGAGCTCAGTGGACCATTCGCTGGAATGGAACAGACTGCTGGACGTAAGAGCCCAAATAGCTGTGTACACACACACACATACACATAAACAGACTCACGGACTCTCTCACACATAGACTATGTGGTATATTTCAGGCCGTTTCAGAATAATTATTTTAAAGTTCACGCGGGCCGAATGAAATGACACAGAAGGGCCCGTTGGCCTTGAGTTTGATATCTTTGATATGATCTTTGATATAGATGATGACCATAATGATGGTGATTTGTATAATCTCTGGCAGGAG
This sequence comes from Noturus placidus, assembly GCA_022414735.1. NCBI lineage: Eukaryota > Metazoa > Chordata > Actinopteri > Siluriformes > Ictaluridae > Noturus > Noturus placidus. The sequence goes on along the minus strand of JAFFST010054662.1, from coordinate 45,409 downwards.
CACGGTCACTGCGCAGACTTCCACCCTAGCGGAGCTGTGGTTGCCATTGGCACACATTCAGGGAAGTAAGTCAGCATTTCTTTTTATCTGCAGCTTCTGCTACTTCTAAATGTCGTGTTTATTCTGTTTCCAATGAGCCACTCATTGCCCCTGTGTGTGTACATGCGTGTATGTACAGGTGGTACGTTCTGGATGCTGAGACTAGGGACCTGGTGGCCATCCACACAGACGGCAATGAGCAGCTGTCAGTGATGCGCTACACTGTGGGTGAGTGCCCGTAATGTGCGTGAGACTGTATACACACTCGGTCTCTCAAAGTGCAGTTCAGTGTTTGAATGTTTTGGAATCCTTTGTTCTGTGCTTAATTGTCTAATGCAAGTTTATGGAAACAGACATTTCCTGAACAAATGAGCACGGTCACTGGATTTTTTTTTTTTTAAAAAAAGGGCTTTTAATAAATGCACATCATTTACTGCATGCTTTATCATGTCTTTTAAAGTTGTGTATCTTTTTTTTTTTTTTTTTTTAAATCTAAGTATTGAACAGTTTAAAACAGGCACTTCTTTTTTGTGGTTGAATCTCCAGTGGTGTTTGCTTGGACAAATAGCACACTACTCTATGTAGTGAGAATATACAGTGACTAGTGAACAAAAGGCCATTTGGGATTCAGTCTGACAGTGTATTGGAGGAACCATAGAAATATGACGTGTAAGTCGTTATAAAATATCAGCAGCTAGAAAACATTACTTAAAATAGAAGTGAATATGAAACAAAGGTTTATAGTGGTGCTTGCAAGTTTGCGAATTCTTTCGAATTTTCTATATATCTGCATAAATATGACGTAAAACATCATCAGATTTTTACATAAACCTAAAATTAGATCAAGAGAAGCCGGTTAAACAAATGAGATGTAATTATTATACTTTGTCATTTATTTATTGAGGAAAATGATCCAGTATTACATATCTGTAATAAAAGTATGTCAACCCTTGCTTTCAGTATCTGGTGTGACCCCCTTGTGCAGCAACACTGTAACTACATCTAAACGTTCCCTGTAACTCTTGATCAGTCCTGCACATCGGCTTGGTGAAATTTTAGCCCGTTCCTCAGTACAGAACAGCTTCAACTCTGGGATGTTGGTGGGTTTCCTCACATGAACTGCTTTGCTTCAGGTCCTTCCACAACATTTCTATTAAATGTTGAGGGGTTTAAATAACAAGCATAATCAGGGGTGAAACACAAAACAGCTGAGAACAACGATGTCGCATAAGGGAAACAATTAATAATTATACGGGGCGGAGACAGGACATAAACCATAACAAAACACACATGTCAAGAGTAAACAAAGTCAATGTCTGAGCATGCTGCGTGCTATAGTGCTTTGCGCAAGGGGAAATCGTGACTGTAGATAAGACCAAAAAATGCATGTTGTAATGTTACCAAGCCACAAAGTCCTGCATCCTGAGTATTTTTTCATGTTGTCAGAAAACTTTTTTTTACAGCTTTGGCACTGACACTCGTGTCTCCTTCCAAGAATGCGAAATAAACATCTCACAGAAAACTTCTCCATAACAATTACACACGTTTTCTTTCCGGTTAGGTGAAGCATTCACTATAGAAGTCTCTGTGTTAGTAGCTATTATAAGAACTGTGGTATTACAGAAACTGAATCAGCATTGTCATGAATCACCTTACTTTCTTTCTCTTTTTTCAGATGGTACACTGCTGGCAGTGGGATCACATGATAACTTCATTTACCTCTACACAGTGTCGGATAACGGACGCAAGTACAGCAGATACGGGAAATGCTCTGTAAGTCTCTTGCTAATGCGTATGCATCTCTGTGTCTTTCTCACCCTTTAAAGAGAAGCAGTAAGATGGCTGTCATAATTTAGAAGCTCTGTGTGTGTAAGTCAACAAAACACTATGGTGTGTGTGTGTCAATGTTTTTATGTGCCTTTAAGGGGACTTCTACTTTACCGAGGTCAGCTGCCTATACGTGTATTTCTCCCTTATGTGTAGTAACATCTGACATCTTGATGTGAGGGGATGTATGCGAGTGTGTGTGCCCGATAGAGAGAGAGAAAGACAGTCAGCGTCAGTGCAGATTATTGTAAAGGACTGATAGAAATAAAATGCTTGTGTCCCATGAAGTGAAGAAATATACAGCAGTGGTGTTGCTTTTGGTGTCGGTAAGTAAGATATGTGGACTGCACTACAGCAACATATTATTTTAACAGCTCTGGAAAGGTCAATGGAGGCTCGGTTGAGGTGGGTGTTTATGGAGCGTGATGCTGGGTCGGCTGTGACCTGCTTCACAACTTACTGGGCTGGAACTTTATGAATCCCACCTCTGTTTGACCTGTTTTTCTTTCCTGCTTTCTGCCAGCTTTTTCTCTCCATTGCTTACCCTCTCACTGCCCTGAGAAATTAGACTGGCAGCTCGAGTCTAATTTTACGATGTACAATTTGAGCAGAAAAGATTTTCTACAGTCTACGCACTATACTTTTCCCAATTGGACTCAAACCTTATGGAATTAAAAGTTCTGGACTTGCAGCTCAGTATGACCGGCAAAATCAAATTTTTTTTCTCCCCACCAGCAGTTGAAAACTAATCAGGATGAAATCTCAGGTCACGGAAGTCATCAGTGTTCGGTGTCTGAGCCCTGTGTATTGGACGATACTCAGTACTAATCTGAAACATGTTTTATGCCTCTAAACAGAGTCAAGGGCACAGCAAGGTCAAATGACTGAAATACTTTTTCTTTAATAGCTTCCTTCATGTTTGAAGTATAATTTAAGATTATTTGCCTAACCACAATTTAATATGCACAAATTAATTCAATTCAATTTTATTTGTACAGTATAGTGCTTTTAATAATGGGCAAAGTAGCAGAAATAAATACATTCAGGATTAAAATTTTAAATGTTCAAATGTATCTCTAATGAGCAAGCCAGAGACGATGGGTTTAAGGAAAAACTCCCCGAGACGATGAAATAATTAATAATTAATGGTAAATGGCGCACTTATATAGTGCTTTTATCCAAAGCGCATTTCACTGTCTCTCATTCACCCATTCACACACATACACACACACACACGAATGGTAGCAGAGCTGCCACGCAAGGCGCTAACTTGCCATCGGGAGCAACTTGGGGATCAGTGTCTTGCCCAAGGACATTTCGGTATGTGGAGTCATGTGGGCCGGGAATCGAACCGCCAACCCTACGATTAGTGGATTAGTGGACGACCCGCTAAGAAGGACTGGACTTGTTGGCTCCATTGTAACAGAGTTTTTAGTTACTGCAAAACCTGTTTTGCATATGGATATGTTATGGATATGTTACTCTGATCCAATATGATTTCAGGCCTGTGTTGGTCCGATATGGATGCTCTGTGTCAGACTAGTGCTTTCTTAATCCCCACTACTGAGTCAGGTTTACTGGCATGAAATACAGGTTAATGTTATTTGCATAGGGTTATGTACTTTTGCATGTGTCTGCTAGTCTGTATGTGGATGCTGTACTGCTGTTGAATGAAGTACAAATGTGGATAAGCAGTGACAAATGGTCCAGCAAAACAAGCTCGCACAAGCCTACTGAGAGGAACACGAGCCACAGAGGAGGAAAGAGACACAATGTGGCAAGGTCAGCTTATGGCTTCATTCACACCAGAGGCTGTATACACACATCAAGCTGGTTCAGTATACAAATGGAGTGGTCTGCACAGCTGCACAACAGCTGCATATTAAAACAGTGTCTGGCACTGAGGGGCGGGGGCTGGGGAAGGCGTGGATATGTGTGTGGATGAGAGCCAGGCAGATGAAGACGAATCGCTGTGGTTGGAGTTTCCCAGCAGGCTGATGTTGATGACGTGGGCTAGAGTATGTGGTGATGGAGCGCTGCATGTTGGGTTTTTATTTTTTTATTTAGTTATTTTTTTCATACAGCTTCATGTGTGAGTGTGCCTGTATGAAGTGCATGCACATGGGTTTATGTAAGAGAACGTGACTGTGGTGGCTTTTGCCACAGGCTTGGAAATATGTGCGTGCATTCGTGCCTGTGTGTGTGTGTGCTTGTGTATTTGAAAACGGGGAGGAAACCTTTTCAAGTGAATCAAAGAGTATGGAAAATAACAAATTAAAGTTCTCCTCCTAAACGAGGAGTTAGTGTTTCTGGCATGAGAGGAGTCAAAAATGTATAATATTTGACATCCTAAATAATTGCTATCTTAAATATTTACTAGTTATGAAATCCATTGCTTGCTAACCCTTCTCCAGTTTAAGAAGCAAAAGTTGTAGCACCCTATACTACACAGGCGACTGTGTACTTTGTTACCGGTTGCATTTGCAGCCTGATGATCGATCCATCCATCTCTGCACGCATCTCGGTCTGGATGAGAGAACACCACCTTAAGCTCAACTTGGCAAAATCTGAGCTTCTCATCATCCCAGCCTGTCCCTCAATCAACCACAACCTCACTGTACTGCTCGGCACAGCCACACTCAAGCCAACCAGGACGGCCAGGAACCTTGGGGTGACTTTTGATGACAGCTTGACCTTTACAGACCACATCTCAACAACTGCACGGTCCTGTAGATTCATCCTGTACAACATCAAGAAAATCCGACCCTACCTCACCAAACAGGCTACACAGATACCAGTCCAGGCTCTCGTTATCTCAAAACTGGACTACTGCAACTCACTACTTTCGGGCCTCCCAGCCAGCTCCATCAGACCCCTGCAGATGATTCTGAATGCTGCAGCACACCTCTCTTCAACCAGCCCAAGAGAACCCGTGTCACACCCCTCTTCATTTCCCTCCACTGGCTTCCTGTAGCCGCCCGCATCAAATTCAAGGCCTTGATTCTCACCTACAAGACCTTGTCTGGAACAGCACCCTCCTACCTCAACTCTCTCCTGAAGGCTTACATTCCCACTCTGCGATCGATCAGCGACCGACGTTTAGTAGTTCCTACTCAGTGTGGCGCAAGGTCCCTTTCCAGAACCTTCACACTAACTGTTCCTCAGTGGTGGAATGAACTTCCAATCTCAATTTGCACTGCAGAATCTCTCACCATCTTCAGAAAACAGCTAAAGACCCACCTCTTCCCTGAACACCTAACCAACACAAAAAAAATAATAATAATTTGCACTTACACCTCTACTCTGTGCACTTTGCTTCTTCTAGAACTCAATTAATGGATCATGTATGGTAGCACTACTTGTATTGTTCTCTGCTTGATATATCGCTTTGCTTGTATCTCTCATTTGTAAGTCTCTTTGGATAAAAGCATCTGCTAAATGAATAAATGTAAATGTAAATTGCCAGTTTGGTCCAACAGGAATGAAAGCACAGTTGAACCACACATGTTCACTTGGAGCATGTAGACTGAAGAGAATCACAAGTGTGTTCTCTACAGAAGAGATTGCTGCTGTTGATTCTCAATAGTCTATACCTGAGGTAGTTCTTAATAAAGCAGCTAGTAACTTGTGTATGATATGTGCAGTTCACACACTTCTGTTCATTTTAGCATTGGGTGCTTCCTATTTTAAGGCCTTCTATGAAACGGTATATTCCCTCCAGCTTTAATTATCTCATTATCTGCATAAAAAATACTATGGTAGGAAAGTTTGCAGTGGAAAACCAGTTCTTAATCAATACAGCAAATAGAAACACAATTATGTATAGCGTTTGGCTTTCTGTTTAGTTTAAAGTGCTTTTTTACTGAACATGTGCAGAAGAATGCAGACAATATTGATGCACATATTAAACAATAAATCACAATTAATACAGTAACATGACTACACACACTATTGTAAGCTGTTAGTTATTGATTGTTAAATGGCGCACTTATATAGCGCTTTTTTATCCAAAGCACTTGGATCCAAAGCGCTTTACACTGTGTCTCATTCACCCATTCACACACACACTCACACACCGATGGTAGCAGAGCTGCCATGCAAGGCGCTAACTTGCCATCGGAGGCAACTTAGGGTTCAGTGTCTTGCCCAAGGACACTTCGGCATGGGATCACCCGGGCCGGGATTCGAACCACCAACCCCACGGTTGGAGGATTAGTGGACAACCCGCTCTACCGACTGAGCCACAGCCGCCTATTGCCTCACTTTAATAGTGCAGTTAATACTTGCCCCAAGAACAATTACATGCAATATTGTTCTTTTAAACTGAATTTGCTTAGCGAATCCGCATTCATTGGTCTGCACAGTGGGTGTTTTTGGCTCTGTGGTGTGTTTGCAGGCCGTAGAAAATAACTGACTCTGACTCTGATTGGTCAGTGGCTTTCTGTATGGGCTGTATGCAGCTTATCAGCATCTATTGTCTAATTGATCTTGAGAAAACAGGAAGCAGAGGAAATTGACTTTAGAAGCAGATGAACAGCAGCTGATAACCCTGAATTAACATTTGTTTTTAGATATACTCGCATAATAAGTCCCTTAGCTCTGTTGCCATTGGATCACGGACAGATACTTTTGCTTTGTTTCTTACAAATTGATATATTTTTTTTCTACATTTTTTTTTTCTTTTTCTTCAGGGACATTCCAGCTACATTACACATCTTGACTGGTCCCCCGACAACAAGTTCATTATGTCCAACTCAGGAGACTATGAAATCCTCTACTGTGAGTGTGCAGCCACAGGAACGAACGCACACACACACACAAGCAAGCGCACACACCAAACCATGAATATGAGATAAATCTGAACTTATGAGATATGTCTGTCACTCACATCAGATCAAACGCATCTTTATTTTATGCATGTGAAATTACTAAACTCTAAATGTTTCGCTCTCTCTCTCTGTCTGTCTTTGTCTCTACCTCTCATTTTCTCAATCTTTTTTTTTCCTTTAGGGGACATTCCAAATGGCTGTAAGCTGATTCGTAACCGCTCTGATTGTAAGGATATTGACTGGGCCACGTACACGTGTGTGCTGGGATTCCATGTCTTCGGTCAGTATGATGAGTTTGTGCACTGTGGGGTTTGGATTGACTTGTAGTTATTCTTAGGACTGGTTTCTTAATTATATGTGTTTTGCTCTAGGTTTAGTGCTGTTTCGAGTGTGTTACTCTGCTATTTACTATCCAGTAGTTTTCTCCCCTCTTTTTATTGCTACTCTTATTCTTCATTCGTTTTTCTCTCATTTGACCTCAACAAGTTTTTCAAACCTGCTCCATGTCTAGCCATGTTGGCTTGGTGACTGCAGTTCAGCAATAGCTGCAGCAGGGAGCAGTAACCGAAGCAGGGACACACATACACACACCTCCACATATTTGAGCTCTTTATTGGGTTGGAAAAACAGTTTGCTAGTGATTTGCAGATTCCACTTCAGCCAGCCAGAAGGAGCGACACTCTCACTGATGGCATCTTCCAGATTTCCACCACTGAGCTTAAGTGTGTGTGTGACCTTATTCAGACAGAGATCCTAATAGAGATAGTAATGTCTAAACTCTATATACAGGGGTTCTCCTATTAACTTGAATAACTGGAGTCTAACGTATGTTACACTTGTTATTCGAGCTAATAGAAAGACCCCTATATACTGTATCGGTGTACATGCATGCTTGTTGGTGACTCTGGATGTGTTTTGTGTCTGTTGTGGAACAGGAGTGTGGCCAGAGGGTTCAGACGGAACAGATATCAACGCTCTGGTCAGATCTCACAACAGGAAAGTCATTGCTCTGGCAGATGATTTCTGCAAGGTGCATCTGTTCCAGTACCCCTGCTCCAGACCTAAGGTCAGTGCTAACATCCTAAAAGATTCAGCAGAGATACTACGGGAGGTGTGTCTCACCATAATAGCGTATTCACCAGCATTATTTTAAAATTGCCTTTGCTAGATAGGTTTCCAAAGGCGGTCATGTTGTAGCACAGGGTGTCTTCGGCATTATATTACAGTATACAGTATGCCTACTTTATGACCATCTCACTCTAAACTCACCCAGTTTTTTTTTTTAACGAGGTCTTGCTACTCTAAATATATTTTTTATGTAAAATTACAGTTTTCAAAGCTTAAGACATCATCTAAAGAAAACTACTGACTATTTAAACATCTTACCTATAATAATTGCAGCTATCACATCATTTACAATAATTCTTCTATTCATACACTTGCGTGCACCACAGTGCGTAAAAAAACCAATGCCATCATTGGCTGATGAAATCACAATGTTTCAGAATGTCCAATTTCCATTGGGTTTTTCCCCCCAAATTTGAGATGACATTTATTTAATTTAAATTGTAACACTATCTCCTAGCCTGGTGGAGATAAGGAAGTAAACACGGCTGGTTGATGTGATGGGCTACCAACCTGAGGTTGAATTTTTTTTTTTTCCCCAATAATAGCATGTCCTGAAGTTGACCTCAGCATTTTGCCAGCAACATATTATTATTTTCTATTAATTAATGAACAATAATTCATTTTGTTTTATAAGCATATAAATGAAACATGTTGGAACATCTGCAAAACAAGTTATAACCAGTCATTCCCTTGTCAAGCTCTCCTTTTTTCTCCTCCATCTTGAAAGTAATAAAAAAAAGCTTGTAAAGAAACCAGAGAATCTGGAAAGCATAAAATCCTCTGTCCTGATAACTTAGTGATGGTTACAAAGTACCGATGGCTGCAACTCCTTCCATAAATGTTAAATGTCTCAAAGATTCACCATTCAATAATCTTCTTTGTTAAATAACATGTTTTTAGTCAGTTTATTACCAGACTTAAATTATATGGCGTCTACCATACAAGTCCCTTTGAAGACGTTTTTATAGAAACGATAACTTTTTAAAACAAGCACATTAATATAAATCTATGATTTGAACAGGGTTGGGAGGGTTACTTAAAAATGTATTTCGTTTCTCTTACAAAGTATTTTGTGAAAAATGTCCTCTGTAAATTATCACAATATGAAAGTAATGTAATCTGATTACTTTTGGATAACTTTAAGATCACATATGTAAATAGAGTCAAGAGAAAAGCAATATGAACTAAAATACTTTTAGTTAGAGCTTATTTTAGAACATGAACATGTTCAGTGTTTGGATTGGTTTTAATAAAATAAATAGATTTGTTGCTCATGTGAGTCACAACTGGCAAGAGAGAACCAGACTTATAATCATGCAGCTGTCTATATTGCGTTATATCAAAGCAGGGTTCTAGACAAAGAAAAATCTATAAAAGAGCCATTGGCTCCTATGAGAAAAAAGAAAAAAAAAAGCAGGCACCAAATGTTTTTTGTCACATAAGACTAAAATTTTTATAACACTTATTTTCAGCCTTTTTTTTTTTTTTTTTTTTTTTTTTTCTCTACAGCGTCAGAGTTTTCATCTTAAAGTGGGAGCTGAACGTCTTGTAGATCATGTTTGAGACACTGCTTGTGCTAAGTGTTTTTTTTTTGTGGCGCACTCTGCGATTGACATAGTCATAAGCTTTTCTATGCATTTTGACTATTTCCCTGTTTTCTCACAGTATACTTCTTGAAATGCTTCGTTCCGCTATTTCTCTGCCCGCTTTGGGAAAGAAGTCACAAAACATTTTCTGTGTGCGATGATCACACCTGAGCCATGCAAATTCGTGAATCAAAGAAGTTTTAAAATGCCTTTCTGCACTTTTACATGTGCTTTCATTGATTGACACAGAAAGATGATCCCCTGTGTCCCTGTCGTTTTCTCTCTCTATTATGCTGGCACAACTGGAGCCTGCTTTTTTATTAGCAGGTGTGCCATCAGTTTTGGTGCTTAACAGAGATGTTGATTATTTGAAAAAGTCTGATATTTTTTGTTTTGACATGCCTTTTTGAGGTCAGAAAGCTGATCCTCACTGTGCGTATTTGGCACACTGGATGAATTTGAACTCTGTGAAACTGCCCCCCCCCCCACCCCGCTGACACTTAAATGTGCAGCGTCTCATTGTATTATGTCAACACAAAACACAACAAATTATATGATAGGCCAGTCCTCACAGAACATGCAATTAAAAAGACATTACGTGCAATTTTTTTAAAATCGAAACATTTCATTTCTTTTGTTTTAAATGAGAAAAATTGTGATGCTTATAGTATTCCCATTTTTTACAAATGGGACATTATCCTGTGATAAAAACATAGCTGTTCAAAATTACATTTATTTTTTGTATCAGTAATTTCATTCAATTTTTAATATCAAATGTTAAAGTTTAGCAGAATGGATAATCCAGCACCGAACATACTCCATGTCCACTTTATTACACTTTTTACCTTTACTCTCGCTCATTTATTCAGTCAGCCAGTCATGTAGCAACAGTATAATGCTTAAAATCATGCTGATACAGATAAAGAGCTTCAGGTAATATTCACATCAAACATCAGAATGGGGAAAATATGATTTCAGGGAAAACCACAGCAGGAATCTGAGGCTACAAGTAGGCTGCAACTGGACGGTTGAAACAGGCAATGTTTTTCCATCAATCTTTAACTGTCCAGTGTTGGTGAGCCTGTGCCGAACTGTAGCCTCAGCTTCCGTATGATAGGGATACGGTGCATCCGGAAAGTATTCACAGCGATTCACTTTTTCTACAATTTGTTATGTTATAGCCTTATTCCAAAATGGATTAAATTCATTATTTTCCTCAGAATCCTTCAAACATTACATTACATTACATTTATTCATTTAGCAGACGCTTTTATCCAAAGCGACTTACAAATGAGACACACTCACACACCAATGGTAGCAGAGCTGCATACAAGGTGCTAGCTTGCCATCTGGGGCAACTTAGGGTTCAGTGTCTTGCCCAAGGACACTTCGGCATGGGATCACCCGGGCCGGGATTCGAACCACCAACCCTAGGATTAGTGGACAACCCGCTCTACCGACTGAGCCAAAGCCGCCCTACAATACCTCATAATCACAACTTGAAAGAAGTTTGTTTGAAATCTTTGCAAATTTATTAAATAAATAATAAAAAAAGCACATGTACATAAGTATTCACAGCCTTTGCCATGACACTCAAAATTGAGCTCAGGTGCATCCTGTTTCCATCCTGATCATCCATGAGATGTTTCTACAACTTGATTAGAGTCCACCTGTGGTAAATTCAGTTGATTGGACATGATTTGGAAAAGCACAGACCATTCTATATAAGATCCCACAGTTAACAATGCATGTCAGAGCACAAACAAGCCATGAAGTCCAAGGAATTGTCTGGAGACCTCAGAGACAGGATTGTATCGTCACAGATCTGGGGAAGGAACCATTTCTGCAGCATTGAAGGTCCCAATGAGCACAGTAAAAAAAAATGGATTCTTCCAGGACTCTTCCTAGAGCTGGCCATCCGACCAAACTGAGCAATGATGGGAGAAGGGCCTTAGTCAGGGAGGTGACCAAAAACCCGATGGTCACTCTGACAGAGCTCCAGCGTGTCTCTGTGGAGAGAGGAGAACCTTCCAGAAGAACAACCATCTCTGCAGCACTCCATCAATCAGGCCTGTATGGTAGAGTGGCCAGATTGATGCCACTCCTCAGTAAAAGGCACATGACAGCCCGCCTGGAGTTTGCCAAAAGGCACCTGAAGGACTCTCAGACCATGATGAAACAAAGATTGAACTCTTTGGCCTGAATGACAAGCGTCATGTCTGGAGGAAACCAGGCACCAGTCATCACCTGGCCAATAGCATCCCTACAGTGAAGCATGGTGGTGGTAGCATCATGCTGAGGGGATGTTTCTCAGCGGCAGGAACTGGGAG
>JAFFST010054662.1:15173-26318 GCA_022414735.1 Noturus placidus | reverse complement strand
AAATTGGTTTGATGTTCCGAAACACTTAAGTGTGACAAACATGCAAAGGAACAGGAAATGAGGAAGGGGGCAAACACTTTTTCACACCACTGTATATAAGATCCCACAGTTAACAATGCATGTCAGAGCACAAACCAAGCCATGAAGTCCAAGGAATTGTCTGGAGACCTCAGAGACAGGATTGTATTGAGGCACAGATCTGGGGAAGGGTACAGAAACATTTCTGCAGCATTGAAGGTCCCAATGAGCCCAGTGGCTTCCATCATCCGTAAATGGAAGAAGTTTGGAACAAGCAGGACTCTTCCTAGAGCTGGCCACCCGGCAAAACTGAGCGATCGGGGGAGAAGGGCCTTAATCAGGGAGGTGACCAAAAACCCGATGGTCACTCTGACAGAGCTCCAGAGTGTCTCTGTGGAGAGAGGAGAACTTACCAGAAGAACCACCATCTCTGCAGAACTCCACCAATCAGGCATGTACGGCAGAGTGTCCAGATGGAAGCCACTCCTCAGTAAAAGGCACATGACAGCCTGCCTGGAGTTTGCCAAAAGGCACCTAAAGGACTCTCAGACCAAAGATTGAACAAAGATTGAACTCTTTGGCCTGAATGGCAAGCGTCATGTCTCTGGGAAACCAGGCACCAGTCATCACCTGGCAAATACCATCCCTACAGTGAATCATTGTGGTGGCAGCATCATGCTGCGGGGATGTTTCTCAGTGGCAGGAACTGGGAGACTAGTCAGGATCGAGGTAAAGATGAATGCAGTAATATACAGAGACATCCTTGATGAAAACCTGCTCCAGAGTGCTCTGGACCTCAGACTGGGGTGAAAGTTCATCTTCAAACAGGACAATGACCCTAAGCACACAGCCAAGATAACAAAGGAGAGGCTACAGGAAAACTCTGTGAATGTCCTTGAATGACCCAGCCAGAGCCCAGACATGAACCCGATTTAACATCTCTGGAGAGATCTAAAAATGGCTGTGCACCTACGCTCTCCATCCAACCTGATGGAGCTTGAGAGGTCCTGCAAAGAAGAATGGGAGAAACTGCCCAAAAATAGGTGTGCCAATCTTGTAGAATCATACTCAAAAAGACTTTGGAGGTACTAAGGGAGTATGGTGTGAGGGGTTCCCTTCTTAGGGCTATCCAATTGCTGTACGCCCATAGCGATAGCTGTGTCCGGATTCTCGGCAAAAAGTTGGACTCTTTCCAGGTGGGGGTTGCTCTCCTCCAGGGCTGCGCTTTGTCACCAATCCTGTTTGTGATATTCATGGTCAGGATATCGAGGCGTAGTCATGGTGGGGAGGGATTGCGGTTTGGTGGCCTGATGATCTAATCACTGCTTTTTGCAGATGATGTGGTCCTGATGGCATAATCTGTCCATGACCTTCAGCAGTCACTGGATTGGTTTGCAGCTAAGTGTGAAGCAGCAGGGATGAGAATTAGCACCTCTAAATCTGAGGCCATGGTTCTCAGCAGGAAACCGATGGAGTGCCTACTCCGGGTAGGGAATGAGTACTTAACCCTAGGGAAGGAGTTCAAGTACCTCAGGGTCTTGTTCATGAGTAAGGTGACATTGGAGCGGGAGATTGACCGGAGAATCTGAGCAGCGGGAGCGGTATTGCAATCGCTTTACCAAACCGTTGTGATGAAAAGAGAGCTGAGCCAGAAGGCAAAGCTCTCGATCTACTGGGCAATTTTCATTCCTACCTTCATCTATGGTGATGAAGGCTGGGTAGTGACCGAAAGAATTAGATCGTGGGTACAAGCGGCTGAAATGGGTTTTCTTAGGAGGGTGGCTGGCTTCTCCCTTAGAGATAGGAGAATAAACTCGGCTATCCGAGAGGAACTCAGAGTAGAGGCACTGCTCCTTTGCGTTGAAAGGAGCCAGTTGAGGTGGTTCGGGCACCTGGAAAGGATGCCCCTGGGCGCCTCCCTAGGGAGGTGTTCCAGACATGTCCAGCTGGGAGGAGACCTCGGTGAAGACCCAGGATTTGGTAGAGAGATTATATCTCAACACTGGCCTGGGAACACCTTTGGATCCCTCAGTCAGAGCTGGTTAATGTGGCTCAGGAAAGGGAAGTTTGGAGTCCCCTGCTGGAGCTGCTGCCCCCGTGACCCGATTATGGATAAGCGGTTGAGGATGGACATATGGAATAATTGATTAATAATAATAATAATAATAATAATAGGTTTCCTCCTGACTGAGGAATCCTAATAATATAGCTGCAAGCAGCAGTGGTGTATACTCCTCAATATTACGGACCTTTTAAAAACTGACATGGTAGAGAAATGTATACCACAGATGCAACATTTCAATGCATTTGGATCAATGGCAGATGTTAAGCTTATTTTTGTAGTTTTTCACAAATTGTAGAGAAAAATCAGGAGTCAGTGATATTTTGGAGAATTACTTCATGCTGATACAAAGCTACTTTAACATTATTTTGAATTGATTCCTACTGCTATAACTTTAATCTGAATGAAGGCTACTTTGGCTCAATCCAAGACAAACCGCGCCATCTATTGGGCAATAAAGATAATGTTAAATATAATATTCCTTTAAATATCATTGTTTTTGAAGATATGAGGTTGCCATCGCACATGGTAACATACTGTAGTGTACTCTTTGTGTTTGGCACAGATAAAGTCCATAAGTTAATGTTCCATTGATTTATGGACACAAGAAATATGTGCAACAGTTGTCAATTCACCAATATTTAAATAGTTTGCCCATTTTTTTTTTATTTATTTATTTTTTCCTATTGCTCATCACACTATAGAAAGGCATCTATCCCACACATATGTACCACAGTTCAAGTCAATTGGATCTATGGTTCATGAGGAGAAGATTTTTGTCATCTTAGATAAATTTTCAATGTACTGGAAAATCTATCATGGCGGACTTTATGGGTCCCAGTGGCTTATTTGTTCCTGATGGAGGAATCCTAATAAAAGAAATACCATCCTAAAAATAAATTAAATCAATTACAATACAAAGCCATCAATAATAGTTGCCTAATTTAGTCATGTACATGGCAGTTTCTATTCATTTCACACCACTAGGGGGCCCCTTGTGACTGCCTGATGCATAAACTTTTTTTTTTTTTTTTTGCCAAATGAAAAATGTGCTGTTTTGCATATTTATTTAAAAAATCATTAGGGGCCATCAGTGACCGCTTATGGCAAGAAACCGCCCTATCCACAGAGCACCATCCACACACATCTACTGACATTTTTTCTGGGAATAAACACACAGGAACATGGGGAGAACATGCACAGAAATGCTTCACAAACAGCAAGCCAAGCTCAGGATCAAAGCAAAGGTCCTGGAGCGGTGAAGCAGCAACACTTCCTGCTGTGCCATCATGTAATATATCAGCAGATCTAAAATTTGAAGCTTTGTAGTGTGCTTAAATTGTGTTTGTATTTTTTGTGTGTGTATGCACGTGTATGGATGTGCATTCATTTATTTAATTAATTAATACATAGAATAACGTTTAATAAATGCTGCTGTCCTTATCATACTACGTTTTCACTTCAAATACACATTGGATACGTAGTGCAATAGAATTTGAGGAGGTGTCAGTAGTGCGCTTGTAAAAGGATGTGAGTTTACTGTGGACCAAAGCCAAACTGACTCAGCAAGACTGTCTGCACGTGTACAACACAAATAAACAGACCAAAGTCTGTGCACTGAGGTTCTTTCTCAGCACAACCAAATAAACACACACATACAGTACCCTCCACTAATATTGGCACCCTTGGTAAATATGAGCAAAGAAGGCTGTAGAAAAAATCTTTATTGTTTACTCTTTTGATCTTTTGTTAAAAAAAATCATTAAACATTATGCTTTGGGGGTGTTTTTCTGCTAAGGGGACAGGACAACTTTACCGCATCAAAGGGACGATGGACGGGGACATGTACTGTCAAATCTTGGGTGAGAACCTCCTTCCCTCAGCCAGGGCATTGAAAATGAAAAGTCATTACTAAGTCATTACCAAATACTAAGTCATGTTTTGCAGAGGGGTCAAATACTTATTTCCCCTCATTAAAATGCAAATCAATATATAAAATTTTTTACATGCATTTTTCAGGATTTTTTTTGTTGTTATTCTGTCTCTCACTGTTCCAATAAACCTACCATTAAAATTATAGACTGGTCATTTCTTTGTTAGTGGGCAAACGTACAAAATCAGCAGGGGATCAAATACTTTTTTCCCTCACTGTATGTATGAGGGAGTGTTCAGTAAACAGACTCAGAAAGCACATGCAAGTCTAGAGTGGTTTATGACATGGTGTTAGAGGTGGGATTTTAGCTCAGTGGACTGATTGATAGCATAATGCCCCGATGAGTGAAGAGCTATACAGTCGAGGGCCATGTTCAAATCAAAGACCGAACGAATGGGAACATAGATTCATGCACTACAGAACAAGCACCAAACTAACATTAGAGGACTGCGATGTGCAGGTCAATATGAAGTGGTGATTCAGAAGATTGACGAGCACTTCATTCCCTGAAGAAACATGATATACGAGCGTTCTCACTTTCATCAGCGGTGTCACTGCAATGGAGACACAGTGGAGGCGTTTGTAAGGGGACTGTGCAAGCTCTCAGAACATTTTGGCAAACTAAAATATGAATGTATCTGAGACAGGATTATGATCGGCTTGAGAGACAAATCTCTCTGAGAAAAGCTGCAGCTTCAAGGAACATTCACGTTCACTAGTGCAATTGAAATGGCATGTAGCCACAAGCTCATTAAAAATGAGCAAAGTGAAAGAAAATTGGAGGAGGTAAAATTCTTCCAACAAAATTGTGGATGAGGAAGGAAAACTAGCTCTAACAGAAAAAGAAAAGACAATACTATAGAAATGAATGGAGTGAGAGGAAGAAATGCACAAGATGTAACAAAACACACAATCAGAGAGAATATCCTACCAGAAAAGCAGAATGTCATAAAGATTGGCCTTTTCACTGTGGTCTGCCACACTAGTGACATCTTGTGACGATGTGAGGTCAGCAATGTTCTTAGGCTCTGTTCAAAGTTAGGATGCACCCATTCCACCATGGACTGTTGACATTTTCATGGACGGATAAATAATCAATTTCAAAATTGTCTCCGGTGCAGACACCACTGTAATGTCTGAGAAAAGCAACGGAATTCTAAAGAACAAATTAACACGGAGCAAAACAAAAGTTATACTGAACAGTCCTGGTGGCAAGCTGGAGTGTATGGGACAACTGAGAACCTAAAAATATGTACTTGATGAATGCATATATAGTGAGAGGAGCTCAGGTTATAAATCTGCTGGGACACAGTACTTTAATTCAAATGGGGCTAATAAAAATAATAGATGAAATAAGAGATAGTATTTTTCGCTCTTTGGGACTGATGGCACGCAAACCGGTTAAAATAATGCTCAAAATATAGCGTAGCTGTACAGTTTCCATGTAGATTGTACACTACCAATCCCAAAGCTCAAACACGAACTAGATAGAATGGAGCAGCTGGGCATGATTGAAGAGGTTTCTGTGCCCACCCCATGGTGTGCCCCAATGGTGCCAGTCACTAAAAGGAACTGAGACATTAGGATATGCATCGACCTTAAACGGCTGAGTGAGGCCTTTTTTGAAAAGTTTGTTCTGCGAACCTTGGATGGCATCACTTCAAAACTGGCAGGGCCTTTTCCAGTCTGGATGTGTTCAGTGGTTTCTGGAAAATTCCGCTAAATGACACCAGCAATTGACTACTTTCAACAAACCCCTACAAGATGTACTGTTCTTGTTTGCCATTCGGCATAACTAGCACTCCAGAGATATTTCAGAAACACATGAATGAGCTACTTCAGAAGTTTGAGAGAGTATTTTGCTACATTGACGGCATCTTTCTATATGGTCGTACATGTGAAGAATATGACAATAGATTCGCTGAAGTACTGAAGGCTATACATGCCTCAGGGCTGAAGTTGAAGATGGAAAAATGCACCTTTGGCCAAAAGGACCTGGGTTTTGTTGGACACAGTCTCAGCCAAGAGGGTATCAGGCCCAACCTGGAAAAGGTCCATGTTATTCGGGACCTCAGCAAACCCCACAATCTGAGCAAGTTAAAGCGGATGCTGGGTATGATTAATTATCTATGCCGTTACCTGCCACACAGCACTATTGTGCTACAGCCACTGAATGAGATACTTTGAGCCAATGCAGTGTGGAGAAGGGATAAGAGTCAAGAGGAGACGTTCATGAAAGTGAAAGAAATGTTGGCTGCGGCCCCAATGTGTCTTATTATGATGTGAACAAGCCAACAGCCATCACTGCTGACACCAGCAGTTACAGAATAGGGGCTGCATTGCTTCAAGAGCATGATGGGAAGATGCTTCCAGACAGTGGCCTTCTGTTCCCATACTCTCACAGCCATGGAGATGTTTAACTGTCCATACATATACTCTTACTCAAGTCAATTTTTACATTTACATTTACATTTATTCATTTAGCAGACGCTTTTATCCAAAGCGACTTACAAATGAGAGCACACTCACACGCCAATGGTAGCAGAGCTGCCATGCAAGGTGCTAGCTTGCCATTTGGGGCAACTTAGGGTTCAGTGTCTTGCCCAAGGACACTTCGGCATGGGATCACCCGGGCCGGGATTCGAACCACCAACCCCACGATTAGTGGATTAGTGGACAACCCGCTCTACCGACTGAGCCACAGCCGCCTTTTTAATCACAGAAATGTACTTTTACTTCACTACTTCTGGTTGCATTCCTCTGTTACTGTTAAATATTAATGAATATATTGTAGTTTTAATAATTAATATAATTATTATAGTTATATTAATTATATACGTATAATGAGGTTGCAAGTCTTGCAATATGCTGTAGTGGTAGTGCTGACATGGTAGTGAAAAATATTATGAGATGTGTCTATGCTTTTTTTTATTCTCTCACAAAACTTTTGCCCCAGCTAACCATATTTGGTTACCAGAACTAATGTTCCCAGAACATTCCCAGAACATTTTTAAAGTTTGTTGTTGGTTAGTTAGGAGAGTTTTCTTTACGAAAAAAGAATGTTGTTTGTAGTGTTCCCTTAATTCCCCCTAATATTCTCTTAATGTTCCCATAACATTCCACTAACATTCTCTTAACATTCCCATAACTTTCTCTTATCCATATTTTCATCATTTATTTGTTATATTCATACATTCATACATCATTAATCATAAATAAAACAAATCTCTCTATATAAATAAATAATCACCACACAATTCATGTTTTTGTTGATCAATTTTTTTTTACATAAAATAAAAAGCCATGAATCTCGGGACATTCAAAATAAGTAATCATCATTTAATAAAAAAAATAATAATAACCCATGATATCCTTTTCATAAATAAAAATTTCCAAGAACACTGTATCATTAAAAAATAAATTGTAACTACATTAAAAATCAAGAATAATTGTCCCAACTTCTGATCAACTTTTCCACATGAAAAATCAAGTTCACTTCTTCCACCACTGTCATATGCAAATTTAAGAAAGAAATAAAAAAAAAGTCATTGTAAGTTACATGTACAATAGATTAAAGGGTTCATATCATGATATTTAAATGTTTTTAAACGTTCATTATTTTCTTGCTTGAGTGTAATGGAATAGGTTTACATGCTTTAATGTTCAAAAAATGCATTATTTGTAACATGCTGTACATTATTGAAGTACCTCTATTCCAAGGCTGCCTCAAATAATCAATTTCTCTAAAGCTCATCATTCTGAAAAGCCCAGAGTGCTCTGATTGGCCAGATGATCTGTTGCATTGTGATTGGCCAAAAACATCAAGCATGTGTCAGAAATGTAATGCCCCTTGGGTTAGCTTCAGCTTCCAAGGCTTCTAAAGCAATTCTCTGCAGGCTGGGGGTGGGGTTAAGTGGGTTGAGTTGACGGCAAGCTGGACAGCTCCCCGGCCTGAGATGGGCAGTGGGGGTATATGGAAGCAGGGGCATGCTCAAGCGGGGGTTTGTGAATGGTGGGCAGAGCTGGAGAAGATGAGTGATAAGGAATATACACCTGTGGGGTATTCTGTTAATGAATGGTCTGTGGTTCAGTGTGCTGTGTTGCTTTTGTGGTTGAATGAGCACAAATCCCTGTCCAAAATCTCGGAAATCCTTCCCAGAAGAGTGGAAGTTACAGCTGCAAAATGGGGAAACCACTCCATATTCATTCCTATGTCTCTGTAATGGGCACATATGGATGTGATGGCCAACTGTCCACATACTTTTGCCATGCCGTGTATGTCAAAAAAGTTAGTCCTGAAAGATGGGGAAATTAGAACTATATTGGACCTGACAGTAGAGACAAAACATAAGTAGAATTTATTTCATAATATTTTATCTATTCATGACAATTCAGTTTAAATACTGTATATGAGTTCCTTTTTCTAACATATCATGCACCATTCTCAATGCATTCTCAGCTTCTGCCTTGTGAATCAATTTCTTAGTTCTATAGATAGTAATCAGGTCAATAATGGTAGAATTAACATTCACCTATTTTATACAGTTTCGTGTTGTGGCTCAGTTATGGTAACTTTAGCATTTTGATCATCCAGAAAAGATTAACATCAAGGGCTAGAGACGTTAGCTTATTTTTCAATTTGTTTACCCTCTTGACTGATTAGCAAACTTGATGCCATGATTGTTTAAAAAGTAGATAATGAAAAACAGAATGGACAGAGAAGTATGTATGTGTTTATTCTGTATATGGGTGGCGGGTATGCTTTATGTGTGCAGAATTTAGGGCGGCTGTGGCTCAGTCGGTAGAGCGGGTTGTCCACTAATCGTGGTGATCCCATGCCGAAGTGTCCTTGGGCAAGACACTGAACCCTAAGTTGCCCCAAATGGCAAGCTAGCACCTTGCATGGAAGCTCTGCTACCATTGGTGTGTGAATGTGCTCTCATTTGTAAGTCGCTTGTAAATGTAAATTGATATCTCTGTAAAGCTGCTTTGAGACAATGTCCATTGTAAAAAACGCTATACAAATTGATTAATTATTATTATTATTAATTATTATTCTCTCTGTGACAAATTCAAAACTTTTGCGTCCGTGGGCACCAGTCAAAATTGGTATCATGAAGCGAAATAACAAAACACCACTTCAAATTGTTTTTTTTTTGTAGCTATGAACTAATGATTAAATGGTTAACTGTTTTCACCATTCTGCCATATTCATTTCTTATCCAGTTTTTGTTAGCAAGAAATTTTATATAACTGGACCTTTGCAAATTTTAGTGGAAGAATTCTGATGTAGGATATGGTAACTCCTCACTCCCATGCATACTTAAAAATGAATGTGCTGCATTTTAATATGACTGTGATTTAATGGACAAAAGAATTGATAAAATTTTTAATATGCCATATCAAGTGTCTTTTTACAGACAAAATGCAAAAGAAAGAGAGAGTTGATGAAGTTCAGAAAAGCATCCTGTTTATTTATTTATTAGGCTCTTGATGTCAGTCTATCTCTCTCTGGTGTTAAAGTTAAGCATTGCAGAGGTCTGCATAGCAGCATTTCCAGCCAGATCTCTTACAGAACTCAGTTCGAATGCAGCCCTTTTCTCCAGATGCTAGAGGGAACATATCCAGAAATAAAGAGATATGAAGCATTGATAGATTAAATAATGCTTTTCAAATATTTTATATATTTTAAATACCCATTTAGCAAAGTCACGTAGAATGAACTTAATATTCATACATACTAAATAATACTTGGTTGAATAGCTTTTGTGTACAGTGTAACATGTCTGCTGGACCAATGCCCTGGTGTCTCATAGACAACACCTTAACCATTTAGGCTTAATAATAAGTACAGTAAAGTGCAGTGCTACTTACATCTGGTGTAACATGCCTGTTGAACTTTGCTTGTACAATGCAGGACCATATTCCTCACCATTAGGAAATCCTCGCCATAGCACTCAATTTTAAATTCTGTTGCAACACCTATGAATCAATCATTCGAAATCATGATTTACTCTTAAGTCTCAATAAGTCATCTATAGAAAAGAAACATTTTAATTGCCAGGGTGTTGCTACTGGATCAACAGACATTATTAACAGTATTACTTCAGGACCATTGTAAATATGTGCCTATTATACAGTTGTACTTCTTAAAGTCCAAATTGTTTCTCATGTCAACCATGTTTTCACACTGCCAAACACATAGACCAGCAAAACAATAAACCTGCTGTTGACAGGTTTTCAGAAGAATAGTGCAATATCCAGAATATTATTTTTAAAAACATTAAATTAAGAACTGTTAGAAAACATGAGAGTACAATTGTTTGTGTTAGTAATCACAAGTTGTATCGAACATGTTCATTTGGATGTTTATTACTGAGAAATTTGAAAAATGATCTTTTACATAACATTATGAGCAAATCATGTTTTTCTTTATTAAATAAGCTAAATTTGTTTCCTGTGAAGTTGAAAAATCTGTTAAATACATTGAATATATTACACGTTAACCAAACAAAGATATTCTGTAACATTGAAGTTTTGTTGGAAAAGTAATGTTTGGAAATATAAAAAGTTTTTGTACTACTACGTATACTAAAAATCTTCAATTACATGTAGAATAACATTTATATGATTACCAGAAGTTTCTAGGCAGAGCGGCAGCAGCAGAAACAGCAGAAACCAGACCTTCATTGTTGCTCTCTGTTCGCTTCTCTGTTGGCTTGAAACAGAGCAACTAGAGAAAACCTTATACAGTTTTGGAAGGAGCATGAGACACGTGACTGAACACACACACACACACACACACACAAACACACACACACACACACACACGCACACACACAGAGTGAATAGGCTTATCTCCAAAGGCTATGGCAGTGGATTTGTCATGCAGTCAGGATTATAAAACATGTATGCATTTGAAAGAATAAAGTTGAGGGAGTGAGGGAGATAATAAGGAGTAACTGTTAATATGGCAATGAGTCAGCATAATATATATATATATATATATTATATATATATATATATACACACACAGTGGTGTGAAAAAGTGTTTGCCCCCTTCCTCATTTCCTGTTCCTTTGCATGTTTGTCACACTTAAGTGTTTCGGAACATCAAACCAATTTAAACAAT
>JAFFST010054661.1:267540-280628 GCA_022414735.1 Noturus placidus | reverse complement strand
AGTTGCCCCCGATGGCAAGCTAGCACCTTGCATGCAGCTCTGCTACCATTGGTGTGTGAGTGTGTCTCATTTGTAAGTCGCTTTGGATAAAAGCGTCTGCTAAATGAATAAATGTAAATGTAAATATATATATATATACACATATACATATATACATACATACTTACATACATATAAAAATATATAAAATTAGTAAACCAATGCATGATTTAAAAAATAAATAAACAAATACAATAAATCATTCTACTTTAAATGTTATCTATTAAAAAAAAAGTTAATCAAGATGGATCACGATAGATAAAGAATCGAGCATCTTGGCATCCCAGAAGGAAATCTAATCGAATTGAAGAGATTCACGTCCCGTTCTGCTTTCTAACAGAAGGCTAGACACCCTTGCGAAAACATAGTAAAAAAAAAAAATAGTAGTTAGAAGTGAGGAGTTTCAGCTGTGGCCTTTCTTCCAAACTTCAGTAAACTACATTCAAAACACTTAATTACATTTAACCACATCAAATTAAAATTAAATTGTCTGAAGTTGAGCTATTAAGCTTAACTGTCTTTTATTTTAAGGATCTCTGACTGAACAAAGTGTACTAGATACTAAACACTAGCATATCTTAGAAAAAAAGTTGGGGGTTGGCCTGAGAGTTGAGAACCTTGACGTCAGCTCATGCAAAGAGTGAGGCTTATTCATTCCCTCATGGTCAGAACACATCTTTGTGCTGGTCTGTCTGACACAAACACACTCATTTAACTGACTCGGCTGAGACAGAGCTGCAAAACAGCTAGTAGATGTATAGTTTTAGAGGCTACGCTAGGCTATAAATGAGGAACCGGAGAAATCAACTGCGGGTATTTTTAAAATCCTGTATTTACCGCAGTAGTGAAGTGAAACTAAGCAATCTGATTTATAAGTCTTAATATATATATATATATATATATATATATATATATATATATATATATAATTCAGTGCATAGCTGCTGCACAAATCTCCTTAAGGCTGTCGCTTTTATTCATTTTTTTGTTTTGCTTTCAAAGTTTTCTCGAGATTTTCTCGGGCGGCTGTGGATCAGTCGGTAGAGCGGGTTGTCCACTAATCCACTAATCCTAATCCACTAGTCCACTAATCGTAGGGTTGGCGGTTCGATTCCCGGCCCGGATGACTCCACATGCCGAAGTGTCCTTGGGCAAGACACTGAACCCAAAGTTGCCCCCGATGGCAAGTTAGCACCTTGCATGCAGCTCTGCTCCCATTGGTGTGTGAGTGTGTGTGTGAATGGGTGAATGAGACACAGTGTAAAGCGCTTTGGATAAAAGCGCTATATAAGTGCGCCATTTACCATTTTCCAAAATTCAGCGTGTGGAACCTAGAAGTACGCTTCAGTGTTGAGTATTGAATAAAACATCTTCAAAAGACGAAGTGAAGTTCAGCACCAAATAGGCTTGTGGGACCGTGTGTAATACACCAACGCCCTGTCGTGCCCCCTATTTATAGCTGATTTATGATCGTATCGCCTCTGATCGGACGGGGCGTGACCATGAGCTCTGTAGTGAACAGCAGCAGAGATATGTATTGAATTCTTGCACAGAATATACACCGCTTAAATCTCCATGCATGAGTCAAGAGCAAAATATATTCGTGGCTTTATCTGTTTGTGACCTCTGACAAGTAAAACTAAAACGTATCAAATAAAGACGTCTTGTTGCTCTTCTCTGAAGTCAGACACCAGGTTATTAATGTTTATATAGGATGCACGTTTATAGGATTCATCGCACGACATACTGACACGACCTCGGTCGTTTCTCCTGACAGGTGTCTAACATTTTAGCTGTTCGCGCTGCTTCTGTCCTCTCGTTTGCTCTAGGGCTGTCAAATTAACATTCAAACTTCGAATGGTCATCGAATTCAAGATAAAAACACACATTCAAATGCAAAAACTGTGTTTTTGGTGAAGAGATGTAGCAAGCACTAGCAGCGATTTTCATTAAAGCATACTGTTCTAATGACATTAACCGTGCACTAACAAAGGATAGTTCTACGGTTTCACATAATCCAGTCATAATCAATAATGCCGGGGATTGACCTGCTTAAGCTGAAGCTAAACACTGAATGGACACGGGTAAACAGAAGCGCTTTTCTAGCGGGTTAATTAACGAACTCACCCAAACGCATCCTATACACATCTGAGATTAATCAGACATTTACACAACAGAAACCTAATATTACAAATATTACATCTGCACAAAACAACCATAATGCGCTCGTGAACTTGAACTGAAGTAAGGCGCTAGGTAGCTAGGTAGGTGCTACGTCACGTTGAATACGCTCTTTATGTAATGGCAATGAAGAACTACAGCATAAGGAATTTCTCAATATTGTATTACAGTCCATTTAATGTTAATCACTGATTAGAGCTCTAAGCTTCGTTCATTTATTTATCTACCGTATTTTCCGCACTATAAGGCGCACCTAAAAGCCTTAATTTTTCTCAAAAATCGGCCGTGCGCCTAATAATCCGGTGCGCCTTATATGTGGACTGAGTTCCAAAATCTGTACAAATGTTGTGCGACTTTGGTTGGCATAACAACCGTATGCGCCTTATAATCCGGTGCGCCTTATAGTGCGGAAAATACGGTATTTAAAAAAAGGGACAGTGTACATTAATCAACGTTCATAAATGTAAATGTACCCCAGTTAACCCGAAGGCTAATTTTCCTTTAGGTGCTTTCTTAAAATAGTGAAATATATAATGCTAAATCGACTTTATTGGCGTGTAAGATTATTATAAATATCAATTACCACAGTATACCTTCAAATAGAGTTTATGAGCCTAATGAAATAAACTTAGCATGTGTAGGTCTGGTTTAAAATAAGCACTTATTGAAGTGTCGCCGGTTAGAATGCTTCAGTGAGCTTTTCACTTTAACCGATCTCAGCACGCCACTGGCTCGCACTTAAAAACATGCAGACACTTTGTTTTTAACCACGAAGGCATGGTGTAACACAACCTGTTACAGAACAGCCTTTCTGCCATACAGCTGCTTTATAGCTTCTATCGCCTAATAAATAACACAGTATAGCGTGTTTCTGTTGGTAAACCTCACCACGGCAGATCACGGCAGAGAATCGAGCAGCCGGTGAACACATGGGTTCAACAACAGCAATAAAAGACCACTAGAGTTACTCTTTAAATACTTTATGACATGTATAACATAATAATATGACATGTATGTGCATGTGTACGAGAGAGCGGTGTGACGCAGTGCGTACCTCTGACACCACCTCATGCGACATGAGTCTCTGAATGGCAGCGAGACACAGCTGGGTGATTTTGGGCTCTTTGGTTCCACAGCCCATCAGGAACGGCTGTACCACCTCAGAGCTATTCTCTTTCAGAGCTGAGGAGAGACAAGAGCAGCAAATTAAACAAAAACACAAAGTTCCTGCATCTTTCTTGGGCAATTTTCTTTAAGAGAAACACAAACAGATAGATCAGTGACGAATACAAGACATAACATTTTTGATAATTCAGGTGTCTAAGCAGCACCAATAAAGAACAAATATACCACATGCAAAGCCTACTGATAAATTAATGGGACTAGGAGTTAAAATATTATCATCTCACTTACAAAAACACTTCAAATAATGAACGTATTTACCAGCAAGGATGTCTGTGTTTCTTGCAGCTATTGTCTTAATCTTAACAATGCCAGATTCTGCAGCCTGAAAGCAAAAACAAACAGAGTTTCATGCTTCAAAATGCATCATTCTCTCAGTGAGCGCTTACAGGTAAAACATCCATCCATACAGGGATACAGGGATCGCCATTTAGCCTTGATGAGTTTGTTCAGGGTGTAACCCGCCTTGTGCCCGATGCCTCCTGGGATAGGCTCCAGGTTCCCCGTGACCCTGAAAAGGAGTAAGCGGTTGAAGATGGATGGATGGATGGATGGAGTTTGTTCGTTCTGCAGCAGGGGGTGTCCAGTTTACCGAACCCGCTGAGAAGTTGACACGGGTGTTTGATCATGGAAAACGCTTAATCATGTAGTTATGTGGCCGTCGAAAGCGCGGATTATATGAGGAGAAACCTGCGCTTTCCTCAGATCGACTGTTGTGCAATAAGAAGTGCATTATGGCCTAGAAAAGACCTGTAATGAGGAACATCCTGTAACTAGGGGTCTAAAGTTTCTCTCACGTGATGCATATTTTTAGATTTGGAATATATCTGCAGTTAATGTTAAGGAAAGGGGAATAATTTCCCATTTTATTGAAGCTGTGGTTAGGAGGTCATATACTTCATGTATATGATGATTTCATCATATATTTAACAACCAATAACGTACCTATCTGTAGACGAACTCTTATTCAGCACAGTCTCCAGTCTGTTTTGTTGTCAGAAACACCTAGTGATTACTGGTTACCATGGCACAGGCTCATTATGAGGTCTAAACCATTTGTATTATATCTTCGTTATTATTATTTTTGTCAGAACAATATTGCTAACTTTGTCATTAATTCCACTTATAAACTCCCTTTCCCTTCTGATGACATGATATTTTTCTACTGGCGCAAACACAAAATGTCTACGCAGCCCAATGTTGTGCTCACTATGGATTTCTTTTTTCATATCTGCATAAACGCCTTACTCAGCCAAATTCTTTATTACTTCTCAGTCTGTGTGTGTGTGTGAGAGAGAGAGAGAGAGAGAGAGTGTGTGTGTGAGAGAGAGGAGAGAGTGTGAGAGAGAGTGTGTGTGTGAGAGAGAGAGAGAGTGTGAGAGAGTGTGTGAGAGAGATGTGTGTGAGAGAGAGAGAGAGTGTGAGAGAAAGTGTGTGAGAGAGAGAGTGTGTGTGTGTGTGAGAGAAAGTGTGTGAGAGAGAGAGTGTGTGTGTGTGTGAGAGAGAGAGAGAGAGTGTGAGAGAAAGTGTGTGAGAGAGAGTGTGTGAGAGAGAGAGTGTGAGAGAAAGTGTGTGTGAGAGAGAGTGTGTGTGTGTGTGAGAGAGAGAGAGAGTGTGTGAGAAAGTGTGTGAGAGAGTGTGTGTGTGAGAGAGAGAGAGAGAGAGAGAGAGAGAGTGTGTGAGAGAGAGTGTGTGAGAGTGAAAGTTGATTATTGTTCTAATAATGCAAAGGACAAAGCAATGCCTACAAGGCGCTATCGTTTAAATGTTTCCTCACGGACTTCATGTGGATGTACATTATATAGCCAAACGTTTGCGGACAGATGACCATCATATCCATATGCGCTTTTTGGACCTCCCATTCCAGATTCATAATAAGCTCGACTCTTCTGGGAAGGTTTTCCACTAGATTTTGGAGTGTGGCTGTGGGGATGTGTGTTCATTCAGCTACAAGAGCGTTAGTGAGGTCAGGTGAGGAGGTCTGGAGTGCAGTCAGTGTTCCAGTTCATCCCAAAGGTGTTCAGTAGGGTTGTGGTCAGGGCACTGTGCAGGACACTCGAGTTCTTCCACTCGAATCTTGGCAAACCATGTCTTCATGGAGCTCGCTTTGTACACAAGGGCATCGTCATTGTCAACCGTGTGCTTCAAACTTCAAAGGACAAAACGTCCTTTTCACTGTCCCAACATAACCAAACCATCAATACACGTAAAGGAACATCTCAAACGTCTGTCTGTTAACCAGTCTTCCCAGAGTTTAGCTTTTTTACCCACCTTCAATGATATGCAGTGGTGTGCCTGACCTCTTGAACAGCCAGTTACTTAGCAACAACTCATAACTGATTCGCAGTACTACAAGCACATGCTGACTTGAAACTAAGCCTCATTATTCGTTTTCATATACGCGGGGTTAAGAACTAAAAGTAAAGTACTGAAGTTAAGATGACATGTATCGTGTGTATTCACAGGGCTTAATGCTTGCTATGATGAGATTTTCTATTATACGAAGTTCTGCAGGTTTTCCTGGAAGGAGTCTCGGTTGGATGAGCACTGTAACTGTCATTGGGCTACGCAAAGTTTCCCAGCACAGGAAAGTCTACAGGACAGGGGAGTTTATGCAGTTCTGTTGTTGTTTTTCTGTAATATGACAGGCTGCATTTATTTAGTTTGAGAGCGAGAGAGTTTTTGGTAGGTAGGAGGAAACTGGAGAACTCTGAGTAAACACATGTGGACATGGGGAGAACATGCAAAACTTTGCACAGACAGAAACCCAAGCCTGGGGACCCAGGAAGTCTGGGTGGCTGTGGCTCAGTCGGTAGAGTGGGTTGTCCACTAATCCACTAATTGTAGGGTTGGTGGTTCGAATCCCGGCCCGGGTGATCCCATGCCGAAGTGTCCTTGGGCAAGACACTAAGTTGCCCCCGATGGCAAGCTAGCACCTTGCATGCAGCTCTGCTCCCATTGGTGTGTGAGTTTGCACTTGTAAGTCGCTTTGGATAAATGTAATGTAAGTCTAAGGAGGCAACCGGTGTTTATTGGGTTTACTTTTGTTTTCTTTTCAAAAAGTACAAGGTGCTCAATTACACTGATGCCCAGCTCACTGGAGAGCATGATAACGGTTGGGGAGAAGCACTTTGATAGCGGCACGTACTGACAGGCCCGCAGGCTGCCATATGGTTTGTGATATGAATAAAGATCAGAAGGCTTCAGGAAGACATACCTAGCAAGGGTCTGGGAGGTGAGTGGAATATTGAGCAACACAACAGCTCATAGATAACGCACAATCAAGGCTAGCAATCAAATGAGGGAACCCAACTGGAGCCAGGCCGTTCCAAATGGCTCCACAAAGTACCAACTGTGAAGCATGAGCACACTCACCTCAGCTGTGAAGAAAGCAAAGGGGTTTATCACCAGCTTTAAAGAATTCCAACCATATAGTCTCAATCGGTTACACGGCTACTTCGAAAGTGCACCTGAGGTGAGATATGTACCAGGCGAGAAGGATAAAACAGTTTGATGACCATATGACAATGGTATTTATTGCAAATACTCGGTCATAGCGTCACTTTGTGACTTCGTTGAAGGTCTCGGCATGTTTACACAAGAAGATAGCTAAGTGATTCTCATCAGGGGTGAAATAGAACTGCCGAATCCAGAGACTTTATTTAATCCCGATGCACTTGACAAACTGGCACTCCATGATAGTGTTGCCCTCTGCATCATCATACTCCCAGACTGGACTCTCCTTTTTCATGTTTCATGTCTCACTCACTTCATGTGGACGTACACTATATGGCCACACGTTTCTAGACACCTGATTATCGGACCCATACGTGCAAGTTCAACATTACCATCCCCTCCACTCTTCTGGGAAGGCTTTCCACTAGATTTTGGAACACGGCTGTAGGGATTTGTGTTCGTTCAGCTACAAGAGCATTAGTGAGCTCAATCAATGACGTCAGGTGAGGAGGTCTGAGATTCAGTCACGGTTCTAGTTCGTTTGAGCTCTTCCACACCAACCTTGGCAAACCATGTCTTCATGGACCTCGCTTTGTGCACAGGGGCATTGTCATTCTTTGGGTCATTTAGTTTCACTGAAGGGAAATTGTAATGTTCCAGCATATAAAACACATCCTAGACAATTGTGTGCTTCCAACTAGGGATGTCATGAGAAACGATACTTCGGTACCAACATTATTAAAAAGGTGACGGTACTTGTTTTCCTGCAGTAGCGTAGCTATCGATTGTAATAAAGGTACCGAGGTTGCGATTCTTCCGGAACCGAAGGGGGCAGCAAATATGCGCAAGTGTTTTAGCCGGTCAACAAGTGGTGAAGAAGAACAACTTCAAGCACACGGGAAAAACTACAGAAGTTTAGCTACGCCCCGAGTCGTTGAGAGGAAATGTGATCATGGAATATGTAAATACTTCGCATTCGTGGCGGATGACAACAAACATAATTTGAACAACCGATGCTATTGTTCATTTCAAACAAAGCAAGGAAACACCTAGAATTTTTTGAAGCTTCTGAAAGACGGACATATATTATGTTTGTTTGAGGCAGCTGGCATTGTGGCCGTGAAACCAGCTAACGTTATGCTCCATGTAATGTTTGCGATAGCCAGTTATTTGTTAATGACGCTAACCCATTGCAGCGTTATAAATTACCTCCTAATGGGCCACCATGCATCGCCATTCAGCCCGTGTCCTGTCAGCTAAATGTCACTAATATTTATTCACATGTTCATGCTTTTAATCATTTTTTTGGCCTGCCACCATATCAGTGAATTTAAACTAATGCTTGCATTGAGAGTATAAGGGTTGTGTGTGTGTGTGTGTTTAGGAGTGCACCTCCACTGTAGCCTCCACTCATTGTCAGATAGTGTTTGATAACTAAAATACACCCCTCTCTATTTTTTGCCAGTATCAGCCAGAGTAGGATGTCCTCCAGGAGAGTTTTCAATGATTTTTTATTTTTATACCACACCGTGGTATCGACTTTGGTATCGAGTATCGTGTACTTTTGATGGTATCGGTACCCACTACTAGGTTTTTGGTATCGTGACATCCCTACTACCAACTTTG
Source organism: Noturus placidus (assembly GCA_022414735.1). Lineage (NCBI taxonomy): Eukaryota > Metazoa > Chordata > Actinopteri > Siluriformes > Ictaluridae > Noturus > Noturus placidus. Next base: position 272,144 of record JAFFST010054661.1, on the reverse strand, counting down.
TGGCAACAGTTTGGGGAAGAACCACATATGGGTGTTAATGGGCCGGTGTCCACAAATTTTTCATCAATAAAATAGCAAAATATGAAGCTTTTAATGGTCTAAATAACAAACCATTGGTCAGGAAATTAGCAAGAATTAAACAAATGAGAAAAGGTAAACTCCGCATGAGAGAGCTTATCCCTTTAATTTCTTTGAATGTTTAAGCCGTGTGGGTAAATTTGCAGGCAGCTTTTTGTTTGGATTTTATTTTTTTTACTTTATTTGAATTTTGTCAACTCAGACATGTTTTAGTTTGAATTTTACACCAACCATTTTAATCATAATTTCCCATTTGTGTCCAAGAAGATATAGAAGTGAATTTCTAGCTTGAATCTGGAAGATGTAATAAGGGATGAACTATATGACAAAAACATCATACAATGATATTTGAGGACATTTCTATGATACCATGATGCGCATCACGATATGTATAATTTAGTCCGTAAAACGTTAAAAAAAAAACACGTTACGTTGACTTTGATGATACTTTTCTTTAACGCCTAAAGACAAAGAAGCTTACGTTTTATTTTATTGCGTCAAATCAACGGCATCCATTCAGTACCATTACATTTGTAATTATTAACAACAAACAAAAAAATACATCACCATACCAATGATATCTCAGAAAGGTGTCTCGCATCATCAGTTGGTCAGCCCTAGATGTAATGCTATTTATTTGTTTGTTTGTTTGTTCTGTAGCGCAGAATGGGCAAAAAAATATTTACACCTAGTTAATTCAAAGTTTTAGGTAGCCATGCCACAGTTACCCAAATATCCTAAACATCACTGAAGAATCGCAGCACATTTCTAAGACATTATAGTACGTTTCCCCAATTCCACAATAAGTGAAACGTCTGAGACACAATTTAAAGCTTCGGGAAAGTTCACAGCATTTTATTTCCCCCCCCAACTCAATAAAGTAACAGACTAAGCTGAAATTTTTGGTCATGGCTAAAACATCCTCCAGTCATTACATTTATTGCATTTACATTTATTCATTTAGCAGACGCTTTTATCCAAAGCGACTTACAAATGAGACACACTCCCACACCAATGGTAGCAGAGCTGCATGCAAGGTGCTAGCTTGCCATCGGGGGCAACTTAGGGTTCAGTGTCTTGCCCAAGGACACTTCGGCATAGGATCACCCGGGTCGGGATTCGAACCACCAACCCTACGATTAGTGGATTAGTGGATAACCCGCTCTACTGACTGAGCCACAGCCGCCATTACGAGGTCATATTACCAAAGGTCTCAGCACTTTCAGACTTAGTGACTTTGAACTGAACTACTTTGAAGGTTGGCTAGTTCTGTGTTGACTAATGTGTCGACGGCAAGAACGGCATCAGAATGACTTCTGCAGCCAGAAAGTCAAGAGATCTACATCGAGCATAACTAAACAACCCACGACTGGTGTGTAAATGAACACAAAGTGCTGAGGGCTGTATGTACATAGTCACACTATCAGTGTTAAAGCAGTCCAGTGAACAACACTGCATTTCTTAGTGTCGTCATCAGGTCAAAACCTCTTTTCCTTTAAAGCAACTGAACCACAAAGTACCACGCAGCACATCATAGAAGTAACTCTCACAGTTAACCAGCCATCAGAAATAGATCTTGGATTAAGGTCCCCTTGAAATGGGTTGAGAACCGTCTGATTCTGAATATTGACTTATTTCCTTTCGAACCCGGACATCAGAGACATGCCATGTTGAAGTGCGTGACTGATTTACACAACAGCGTTCAAGATACACCACGCCCCTAGTTTATCTACGCAAACCTGACATTAGCTTAACAAAGTAGTAGAATATGGAGAACAGTGAAGAGTTTATCTTTCCTCCACACCTGTTGACTTTGGCAATAACTATGACACAGGCCACGAGATGATGTCTATTTTGACTGAGGACGACCACCAGAGGTTTGACTGAGGACGACCACCAGAGGCGCCAAAGATCAGAGACAACCGCAGGGTTGTCACCAGCCTGGAGGCATCTAAATAGCACGCTTAAAGCTAAAGGGTTCGAGTTAGGTAAATACTACACTACTTTATATAATTATATTACTTTTGCCTACTGATGGAGAAGCCCAGACAGTGTTTAAAGAAGGAATCGCATTATTGGTCAGTCAGAGCTAGAAAAACATTCAAGCAGTAAGCGAAAAGCAGTACGCCAAAAGAGTATGTCCGAATTCTCAGTATTCATAAGGCAACGGGACTGACATGGAAGAGCTTTCCGAATCAAAAATGGTGGAAGGCAGCACGTCAGCTCTTTTTAAGTGTAAGTGCTATAGGTATTAAACGTTGTTCCTTCTGGTTAATCTGTTTAACACATTTACATTTATTCATTTAGCAGACGCTTTTATCCAAAGCGACTTACAAATGAGACACACTCACACACCAATGGTAGCAGAGCTGCCATGCAAGGTGCTAGCTTGCCATCGGGGGCAACTTAGGGTTCGGTGTCTTGCCCAAGGACACTTCGGCATGGGATCACCCGGGCCGGGATTCGAACCACCAACCCTACGATTAGTGGATTAGTGGACAACCCGCTCTACTGACTGAGCCACAGCCGACCATGAGTACACATTTAACTTGTTGAAGGTTTAAACAAAGAAAAAAAAAAATACAGTCCATTTGTGCAGTTATTATGACATCATAGATCACATGACAATGCCAACATGGCAGCTGTAGTATGCCTGGATTCTATTTATACTACACACTTATACCCAGTGCCAGTCCTCCCTATGTGAAGGGCCCCGAAACACCATGAAGCCTCTTGATCTCGTACTGTATATTATTTACCATCGGTAAATCATTTTTTGCAAATATAAACATAAATATACAAATATAAATATACAAATATAAATGCGGATTCAGCTTTAGAGGAGTCATGTGGAAATTTATTTTTTAAACATTCATGATTACATTTATTGAATTACTGTTTCGGAGTCGGACATCATGCGCAGTGCGGCAGGTAATGACATCGTTGACATGCGTTTTGACATATGGCTATGGCTTCATGACGAAGCTATCCTTCGGGGAGCCGAAAAAAAGAATAAAAATGCGCCACGAATGTGAAGCAAAAGAGCAAGAAGAACTTAAAAGGTATGTATTTTCTGTAATATTTGGCATTCCTATTTTGTCTTGACAAACCATTAAAAACAATTAAAAACAATACTCCAGTCAGTCCAGATCAACAGATTCAAGAGTAGTCCAGTGTGTTCCGTTAGAAATGCCCCATGATGAAATGTCATTTTCAGTTTGTGTCGGCAGGGCCCCATGACATAAGTTTTGCTTTGCCCAGAAGTCTAACACCGGCACTGCATATACCGATCAGTGCGTACTGTATCAACAGCCGAGCAACAGGTACTGAATCGAACGCAGCAGGTACTGAATTGAACACAGCAGGTACTGAATTGAACACAGCAGGTACTGAATGCAGGTACTGAATCGAACGCAGCAGGTACTGAATCGAACGCAGCAGGTACTGAATCGAACACAGCAGGTACTGAATCGAACACAGCAGGTACAGAATGCAGGTACTGACTCGAACGCAGCAGGTAATGAATGCACGTACTTATTCGAACACAGCAGGTACTGAATGCAGGTACTGAATCGAACGCAGCAGGTACTGAATCGAACGCAGCAGGTACTGAATGCAGGTACTGAATCGAACGCAGCAGGTACTGAATCAAACGCAGCAGGTACTGAATGCAGGTACTGAATCGAACACAGCAGGTACTGAATCGAACGCAGCAGGTAATGAATCGAACGCAGCAGATAATGAATGCAGGTACTGAATCAAACGCAGCAGGTACTGAATGCAGGTACTGAATCGAACGCAGCAGGTACTGAATCGAACGCAGCAGGTACTGAATTGAACGCAGCAGGTACTGAATTGAACACAGCAGGTACTGAATGCAGGTACTGAATTGAACGCAGCAGGTACTGAATCGAACGCAGCAGGTACTGAATGCAGGTACTGAATCAAACGCAGCAGGTACTGAATCAAACGCAGCAGGTACTGAATGCAGGTAATGAATCGAACACAGCAGGTACTGAATTGAACACAGCAGGTACTGAATGCAGGTACTGACTCGAACGCAGCAGGTAATGAATGCAGGTACTTATTCGAACACAGCAGGTACTGAATGCAGGTACTGAATCAAACGCAGCAGGTACTGAATGCAGGTACTGAATCGAACACAGCAGGTACTGAATTGAACACAGCAGGTACTGAATGCAGGTACTGAATCGAACGCAGCAGGTACTGAATGCAGGTACTGAATCGAACGCAGCAGGTACTGAATCGAATGCAGCAGGTACTGAATCGAATGCAGCAGGTACTGAATTGAACACAGCAGGTACTGAATGCAGGTACTGAATCGAACACAGAAGGTACTGAATTGAACACAGCAGGTACTGAATGCAGGTACTGAATCGAACGCAGCAGGTACTGAATCGAACGCAGCAGGTACTGAATCGAACGCAGCAGGTAATGTCACTGTACACAATTTCGGACGTACGGCATGTCTGCTGACGAGGTGCTACTGGACTGTACAGCAGTAA
>JAFFST010054661.1:193717-220513 GCA_022414735.1 Noturus placidus | reverse complement strand
AAAAAATAAGTTTTTTTTTTTTTTTTTTTTTTTTTTTTTTTTTTTTTTTTTTTTTTTTTTTGTGGGGGGGGGGGGGGGGAGTCTCATATTGCAGCGTCTGGACGCAACCACAGCAGACAGCTCACCACCAAAGCCATCCAGATGTTTCACGTAAGTCTCACGTTTGTAGCCATAGTCTGGGAAGCAGCGTCTCTTGACATCTCGTGCGTCACTGAGATTGTGAAGCCCGTGCTTTACCAGACGGACCCGCCCCCTCACAGGCATTTAAACGCACTAATTGGGCGGTCATTCTTTCTTTTCCTGTATCTAACACACCCGCATACAGGTTCCTTTCGATTGTGAACCTTTGGAGACCAGTTTAAAAAAAAATTGCGCGTTAGAATGGATCTCAGGCTGATCATCGTCTTCTCTTTGTGCTGTGTGATACGCAGTCAAGGTAAGTAAGCTTTCCTCCTAATACTTTATCCATCACTGCTTTATATTACAGCTTTAATAGAAACAATGTTGCCGGTACCTTTGAAACCCCCCCTTCCTACCTTTCTTTCTTTCTTTTTTTTTTTTCTTGCGCGCGCGCGTCCTTGCGCGTGCCACTTCATTTGATCTGAAAACAAGTAATGATTGTTTTTTTTTTTTGTTTTTTTTTTTCTCGTTTTACATTACAGCTCTCCATAGACAATATTTAAAAATAGTTTTCCAATAGAGCACACTAGGGAGGATCTTTAAAGAGCATCCTAGTGAAGATCCATGTCATATTAGACCTGAAAAAGGTTGCTTCATTATCATCCCTGCTTGAAAACAAACAAACAAGCAAACAAACAAACAAACAAAAACCCCTCATTGAATTTTTAATGGGTTTAATGGTTATGATGGGAATTGCATTGACTTTAGTGGTTAGCACGTCCGCCTCACGCCTCCAGGGTCCAGGGTTCGAGTCCCGTCGGGGTCATGTGTGTGCGGAGTTTGCATGTTCTCCCCGTGTGTCGGGGGTTTCCTCCGGGTACTCCGGTTTCCTCCCCCAGTCCAAACACATGCATGTTAGGCTGATTGGCGTGTCTAAAGTGTCCGTAGTGTATGAATGTGTGTGTGAGTGTGTATGTGCCCTGTGATGGACTGGCACCCTGTCCAGGGTGTACCCCGCCTTGTGCCCGATGCTCCCTGGGATAGGCTCCAGGTTCCCCGTGACCCTGAAAAGGAGTAAGCGGTTGAAGATGGATGGATGGATGGATGAAGACTGTAATGGTTCATGTGGGTCTCTACTGGTGGCATGTTATGTGTAGTGCATACCATTAAGGACCAATAATGGTAATGGTTAGGTAATGGTTAGCTAACCCTGTATTTGTAGTGGTGATGTGTGTGATGGTTTCTTTCTCTTTTTTTCTCAGCAGGGATGTCCATGTTCTAATTCATATTCATGTTATGTTAACCTTAGGAGTAAATAATATTCACACAGTCACAGTCATCACAGGAACTGTATCTCCCACAATCATCTGTAACCCAGATGGAATCTTACTAACATTATTAGAACAACACTAATGTTATGTTACAGCGTATTAAAGAGTCAGCTACCCGAAAACATGATGCTCATAGACAGGAAGTTCCTATGCTAATTTGTTTGTACACTATGTATTGTATGTATTTGTACCCTAATGATTTCTGACTTGATGAATGTTTTTAATGTATAAGTAGTAGAGGTCTGAAAACACCTTAAAACACCTTAAAACTTGAATGGTGCTGTATCTATTGCTGGTTCAGTACCACAGGTTCAGTACCAGAAGTCACAATTTTACCATATTTGTTACCCATATAATGTTACTTAGGTTTGGGGTTAGCAGTACTGAGCATTGGCTACTGCTAATTGCTTCCGCATAGCACTTCACACAACATGTAACATCATATTGATGTTTCTCCATGGAAACTATGAAATTAGAAGCCTACACTAAAATAAAGACACATGAGCAAATTTGACCTCATCCTATATAAACTAGTAATTCAAACACGAAGAAAAGCACTAATGACCTCATGCTCTGAAAGTATGATGCAGCCAATTCGTACTGTCATCACTCTAAATGTTTTATTTGACTTTGAAGTTGGTGGACAGTGAACAATAATCTTTGGGATATTCCTCCTCAAGTGACATGCTCCAAAACTAAGTGGCAAGCAACATCTGTCCTAACATGTATGGGTGACTGACTACACCTCAAGAGGTACATGCAGTTTATGTCAGGTTGATACCATTGCAGCAAATTGAAATATATTTTGTTTTTCTCTACCAAGCTCTATCTAGCATTGAGATCCCAGAGTACCTGGCTTTCCATATAGGTCCATCTCTTCCATAACACGTGTTATGTGATCAGAGTCCTGGGCACCTGTGGTGCTGCTTCTCAAAGAGCAGACTCTTGTCTGCACAAGCCTGGACTATGTTTGTGTGTTAAGTGTTAAGTTCTGAGGTTTGATGTGTTCCTAGATGGGATTCAGGGTTTAAGAGAGGGAGCATTAGGGAGATCTGGGAAAGCCATTGGACCTGGATAAAATGCCTGGACAGATAAAACAAAAAACAACCAATTTTTTTTTTTTTTTTTTTTACAAGAATGTGACTGAACACAACTGTGTATTGTCATAAGAGGGAGAGGAGAGCAGGTTTTGGCAGGCTGAGTAAGGTAGGCTTAGTAGAAATGTTTGGGTGTTTTACTGATCAGCTAAAGGAAAGCACAGCTAAAGTTAATCACAACTCTATTGTTTAGCATCAGCCAGAAATGGCTTTCTTTTTATACGTCTTTTTATCTTTATGTGCCTTGAGCAATCCCTTTCACTCAATAGCTGATTCTTTTATGAGCACTCTGCATATGCATATTGTCTCTGTGTTGTGCCTTGGCAGGTTTTGGAGGCTTATGTGAATCACAATGGGGATTTAGGATACAGGGGGCCCTGGCAAGCCAAAGAATCCACTGTTAATAGGGAGTGAAATAGACTGGGGAGCTGGGGAAATGGGGACTTGTTTGTAACTTAGCCATCTTGTGAAAATATTTCTTCAAACTATGTTCTAACCTGAAAAAAATGGTGTCTTAGCCTAAATTATGATCCATTTAAAGGGAATTTCATGCATAAAACCAGCTTGGCAGTGTGCTGTATGCTAAAGCCAAAGGGAGGCCAAAAGACTCAACTGCCAAAGGTATTTTGTGTTTGGCCGATCAAGCAAACCACAGTGAAATGAATATATTTGATGAAATGACAAGAGCAGACCTTTTTCAGATATTTTGAACATTAATTTAGAAGAACAGACAGACAGGAAGTGCATTGTTGACTGACTGCAAATCAATAAATGTCTTTAACTTCTTAATATGTTCAACAGCATCTGGTGTAGCGGAAAATATCTGTGGAAACATACGTATCATACACAGTGTACCAGACAATACTGAAGCACAGACATTCTAAAATAAATATAAAATAGTAAGGAAATCAAGTGAAAAATTCTGATGCCACAATTAGAAACTTTACAATGAATGATATCCACATAACAACTCAGGAACTGTGTAAAAGTGGAAAAATCATTTGCTATGGAATTCGTACACAGTCTGAAACTATTATATAAAAATAGTGTGAGAAAAATTCTTTATAACATCCCAACTCTAACAACCCTGTAAAATTTCGAGGGACATAGCACAAGGACCTAATGCTTCCAGACGAACACACAAACTGTGACAGAATTCATAGGTTATACTTTACTTTCTTCACTTATTTTTAGCTTGTATATTTAGTCTGTGGATACGCTTTCCTTCAATTTTCACACAGAAATTAGTTGACACCATTCCAGATATCATTCACCATACCCAGATGCTCTAACAAGAGAACCAAAGATTATATGATATAATCTGCTGACTCTACTGCTGAAATCTTTTATACTGGGCAAGTCATGGCAAAGCCAGTCCAGTGGATCTACAGTGGTCCAAAGAAAAGCTTCTCTTTGTTTGCATAACTTACATCTGAGTAACTGTCTATTCCCTAGAAACTGCAGATCCAATCTCACTGGATGACTGCTGTAAGGATGGTAGAGAGAAGGCCACAGAATCCCAGGACTGCACACGTATCCTTCTCATTTCAGAATCTACTACCTGCAGGTGAGAATACACTGTCTGGTTTATCAGAGCATTCACCTTCAACCATCTGCAAGCATGCTCAAACGAAGGCTATTTTCCATTCAAATAAAAGCACTATCATTTGCTTATGGAAATGTTCTTATTACTTGTCTATGATATTTTGAAGTAAATGGTCATGGCATGTATACTAATGGCCAGGATCATGAAACTCACTATGCTCTCATTGGTGAAAAAGATCTCAGAGTCTCTCTCCCAGCTGTCTGCTGAGTCACGTTACATAGTAAACCACATACTGGCCTTGTCCTGTACGCCCCCAGGAGGATTTGGCAATGTTGCATGTCTGGTGGTTTGAAAATATTCATCTGCACAGGTCGTTCTAAATTCATAATCTATTGAGCAATACTTGTGTAGTAATATCTGGGAAAAGAAAAGTAAGTACATTTTAGTAATGAGTCCATTTATTGCATTTCAGTGTGGAACCTTCTCAGAATTTAATAATAATAATAATAATAATAATAATAATAATAATAATAATAATAATAATAATAATAATAATAATAAAGAGCAGTCTTTGGTGGTTCCTGTAAAATGCTTCTTCTGGTGAAGGCTATTTTTGACCCTTTTCCAGAGACAGATAGTGAGAGATTGGTAGCAACTTTAACATTAGTGCAACTAACGGAATGCTGCCAAATGTTCCGCGCATTTCCAAACCAAAAGGGTTACTCCGTCTGCCCCTCCAAAGGCAAATGCGTTTGTTTTGGCAAGCCAGTGAATCGAGAATTTGTTCAAATTAGAGTGTGAGAGAAGGGAGACAGGGTTTTGGTTTTAGGAGGGGGATTGGTGGGGAGATGGGGAGCTTAGTCAAGGGGGTATTTCCAAATCCAGGAAATACCACTGAGGTGAAAGAATGGAGAAGCGATGGAGAAGAGAAGGGAGCAATAACAGGAAATCTGTGGATTATTTCAGACATCAAAACAGAAAAAAAAATCAGGAAAGCTTCTGTGCCCTTAAAAGGCACTGCAACAATGGATGACAGGAGAAGAGAGCAGAATAAAATAGAGAGGGTTCCTATAAGGCAGATGAAGTAAGAGAGTAACTCTTTACTTATGCATGTGCATTATACAGTAAATGATACATTCTCACCATTTCTTGGCCAGTTTAGGGAAAACGCACGTGTCTGTTATATTAAATGATGCAATGTGTGAAGGTGTACTCGAGAGATCATTGTGCGCTTTTGAACATCAGTTTTATATGGCATCAGGAAAGGAGTTATTACGTAAAGTCTTTTGCTGGCTCATATCCCAAGAGTCCACTGGTCCACAATTCATACATCACTTTAATGCCACAGTAGTTTTAATAGGTTTTGTATTTTTAACATTGTAATATTAAATATGATATTGCTATTATTAAATTCATGATATTAATATGATTTCTTACAGGATAGCCCAAGAACAGTGCTGTGCAGCAGTCCTGGAGGACATCGCCTGTAGTAGTGGTATCAGTATGGCGAAAGACCAGGGCAGCTGTGATGCTCTCCTATCTGGAAACACCTGTGAGACTAAAACCGCTAAGGTACTGAATGTACCATTTTTGTGTGGCTGCTTTCCCAGATTTAGAGAAAAAGAATTCCAATCTGTTTACATTTAGGATGACCAGATTTGCAAAATGCTACTAGAGATTTGGGATCATTTTATTCTCCATTCTTGAAAAAAAAAAAAACAAACCTTGCATGACTGAAGGCAATTTAATGTTCAGCAGGTGCCAGCTTTCTGAACATTTATTTAAATCTGTCAGCCTGCTTTCAACGGTTGTCACTAGGCCAGTAAAGTCCTGTCAGGAGTAATGATTTATGCCATTAAATGGTTAATAACTAACAATCGGCCATTACAGGGTGTCTATTTAATGTACTGAGCGAGTACTGAAAGAGAGGTGCTTTTTACTTCATTTGTCCTGTATTTAACCCTGCCAGTGAACTCTTTTTTTTTTTTAGTCATGACTGACTGTGATCTATTTCATTTTGTATTTTAGATATGCTACTAAAGTGGCTCTGATAATGGTCTACCCAGGTTATCTGAAATGATAATGTGTAACCTGGTTTTCAGATTGGGATTATTTTACAGTAGTGCACATTTGCACAGCAGTGGGGAATATGCTTGTGTGGCTAATGTGTGTGAACAACATGCACTATTGCATCTGAGAGCACTGAATGGACATGATAACATTATCTTTAGTATCAGATTACCAAATTAATATACACTAGATTAAATTTGGTAGCTTAATGTACAATTGTATACAAATATTGATTAATCATTGGGTGAATTTGAGGACTTCTGTAAAACCAATGATCAGACATATGTTTATAGAGTGCTTTATTAGCATTTGTTTAATTTTTTGCCACCATTGTATGTTCTCAATTGCAGTAATCATAATTGCATGTTCTGGTGAATATTGTTCTGGTGAATATTGGCACAAAATCACCAGATATCACCAGCAGCCTGTACCAGGCAATCTATCTGTGTTTATCAGTAATCATTTTTGGCATGTAGATTAAGTCAGACACCTTGAATTTAGATTTTTTACATGTGCCTTACCTCCCAAGTTCACAAAGTGCTAAAACTTGTCAAGAGAATACCCCCGATAAGATCAAATATAGCACTTTTAAACCTCCTGCTTTAAGTGTGCTTCTGCTCCTGTGTGTAGGTGTGTTGCGAGTGTTGTTTACTAGGTCAAGAGGCTAAGAAGCAGGGTCTGACCTGTGACTTCAAACTCAGCTCGCAGTGTGGCTCTGTGTTTCAATCCTGCTGTACAGGCAAATCAGCAGAAAGTGGCAGCAACTCTACACTAGGTAAACGAAAAAACTACACTTTAGTCAATTGCACAGTGATTATAGAACATGTACCAAGCAAGATGTTTTAACAGATCTTTAGTTATCATGTTCTCATCCTGCAGCCTTGTGAACTGAAGTCTGGCATATACAGTCATGGCCAAAAATTTTACGATGACTATACTATATATTATATATGTAAAGTGATTGCAAACTTTTGGCCATGACTTTATGTCCCAGTTAGGGTGGTGTTCTAAAATTTCAACAGTATTCTACTGTATTCTAAGGATTCTACTACCATCTAGTGGGCACTCATCAGCATGCTCTGTACTTGAGGTTTATTGTAAGAAAAAAAAAATAGTTTGACTCCAGTATTTCTCACCCTGTATCTCTAGAGAACAGTGGTAGTGTTGGGGAGCAATCAGGTTCAGGTGAACACTGCAAAGGTATGTGTGATGTCAAGCCTTTCATTGACACCTATCAGTCATCATGCTGCTATTACTCCTTTAAAGAGATGTGGTAGATATTAGAATATTAACATTTCTATTTGTGTGTGTGTGTGTGTGTGTGTGTGTCACAGTTGGACCTGGGAACTGTGCTCACAGATGTCTAGGAAATAATGCCTGTGCCTGCTTTGCAGGCTATAAGCTCAAGCCTGATGGGAAAAACTGTGAAGGTAGACAAGACTAAATAATTGTATTACCCATGAATGTCATACATCTTACATATTCTATGAATGTGTTGTTGGTTATATACAGTACATCTGGATATATACATCTATTCAGGAATTGAAGAAAATACTTTAAATGTAAACGTATCAGAGTAATCTGCAAAATACTGTGGATAAAAATATATCAAAAAATAATACAGTATTGCTCAATTAAAAAAAAAAACAAAAAAAAAAAAAAAAATGCAAAAATACACTTTGTAAAGGCCATATGAGATATTTCAGTTTCTGAGGTTCGCTTTCTGGTGGTTGATAGCTAATGCTGAACCTCCTTCAGAAATCACAAATTACATATTGCTTTCTTCAATGACCCTGAAATATAAATATTAGAAAACTGTATTATATATTTCAAAAACATGTGTCAGAAATACTATACATCATCATAGCCAATCTAGTGTCTTTCCCTAATATAACATATATTTCAACGATATTACACGTTTGGAAAATATTTGGAAGGTTTTCATATCTGCTTCACAGATAATGAATGACCCATTGTTGTCTTCTCTTCTTTTACCCTGACCCTCACACATACACTCTCCCGTATGCTTCCTTTTTGGAGACATTAATGAGTGTTTGCTGGGCTCTCATCACTGCAATCCTGGTGAACGCTGTATTAACACTCAGGGCTCGTTCCGCTGCCAGAGGGAGGTCAGCTGTGGCACAGGCTATGAGCTCACGGACAACAACAGCTGCAAAGGTCATTAAACACACCTAAATATCAAGTCAGAGGCTAATTCTTAATGGAAATGTGTTAAGTTTGATTTAAAAGGTTAATCAAGCCTTTATTCAACCACATACTGTATATCTGTTTTCTTGTCTTGTTCATTTAGATATTGATGAGTGTGAGACAGACACTCATAACTGTCCTCTGGAGTTTGAGTGCCAGAACACGCCGGGGTCATTCCGCTGCCGGCCGAAGGTGCAATGCAATATGGGATTCATACAGGATGCTCAGGGCAGCTGCATTGGTGATTAGCAGCTACAATCCACACACTCCTTATTAAAGTTTAATGATATAATGTTTATTTAGATACATTAGACATAGGTACGATAATTATTCTGTTTAAAATCACAGTCAGGGATTTCAGAACAACACTGGCCCCACTGCTCATTGTCTTAAAACACGTGCATCGCAGCATCCTAGACAGTGTTGTCAACATCAAGTAACAGCATTTTAAACTTTTGTGTAAACATAAAATTCCAGATTTGGCACATTATTTTGGAAATGACAATAAGTAATTTATGGTGTTATATTCAAGCATGTGTTGCTATAATTTAATGGAAACAAGTATCTATTTACAAATCTATTAAATCCTATGTAAATTGATGTTTGGTTATATGCTAAATGTTTCATGAAAGAGATGTACTATCACAATATCTGCAATATTTATAAACATAACTGTCAAGTTAACAGAGCAAACACTTTTAAGTCAAAAATGACAAATGACATTTTATGCCATCCAAGGCCCATGTCGACAGAAGAAGGTGAATAGCACTTTCCTCCAAGTGTATTACTCTGCCCATTGTTGCAGCATGAACAGCAGTTCTGAAAGATGTTATTGGTTGGCTTCACCCACTCCCCCTCGTCAGCTGGTAACTGTCGTATGATAGGGAGAGCTGACCGGTGGGTGGGAATTGGCAGGTGACCAAATGGTGTCACCGTGTAACCAAGCACATAATCTTCTATATATAAATGAAATAGTTTAGAAACAGAAATCAATGTCAACTTTATTATCATTATGCATATTACACAGGAAAATGAGGTAGTCTCCTTGAGTGCACACAAAATTAATCTTAGTTGAGTGATAAAAAAAATCCATGTGCCCTTTTATAGATTACTTATATAACACCATGCATATGATCTACATTATGAAGAAGAGATTTTCTTATATGTATATTCTTCTTTGTGTCTCAGATATCAATGAGTGTCTGAGTGTGACAGCACCATGTCCAACTGGTCAGGTGTGTTTGAACACTGTTGGCTCATATACATGCCAGAGGAACTCTGTTAACTGTGGCCGTGGATACCACCTTAATGCTGAGGGCACACGTTGCGTGGGTATGGAAAACAGATTAGTGGATCAATCTATCTATCTGTTTTATCTTAATTATTGACCTGTTTTACCTGTGACTTATCTATCTATCTATCTATCTATCTATCTATCTATCTATCTATCTATCTATCTATCTATCTATCTATCTATCTATCTATCTATCTATCTATCTATCTATCCAAACCGACCCACTTTTCCATCCATCCATCCATCCATGGAATGGAAAAACAGATTAATGGATCAATCTATCTCTGTTGTGTCTTAATTATTGACCTGTTTTACCTGTGACGTATCTATCTGTCTGTCTGTCTGTCTGTCTGTCTGTCTGTCTATCTACCAAACCCACCCACTTTTCCATCCATCCATCTATCTATGCAAACATGAGATGCAACAGTTGAGTCAGGTTGTTCATATGCTTTCCAGATATTGATGAGTGTGCTGGTACAGACGATGTGTGTGCTGGTCATAGCTGCGTTAACCTTGTGGGCTCGTACCGCTGTGAATGCAAAGCTGGTTTTAACTTTAACAGCATCACCAGGGTCTGTGAGGGTGAGAGCACGTTTTTACATTATGAATTACATTTACATTCAGTTTCCTCTTCCAGTTTAAGTCATATAGTACATCATCTCTAGCTCTATTCCAGAGCAACACTATATGTCCGAGTAGGTGGTCACCTGACCATCACATCCATATGTGGGTGTTCCCCAATCTGTTGTCACAAAATTGATTAGGAGTCTACAATCTCCATTAATTGGAATTATGGAGCCCAAATATGTTTCAGTATGACAATGCCCCAGTGCACAAAGAAAAATCCATTAACAAATGGTTTGCCAAGTTTGGAGTGGAAGAACTTGAGTGTCCTGCACAGAACCCTGACCTCAACCCCACTGAATACCTTTGGGATGAACTTGAACAGTGACTGCACCCCAGACCTCCTCACCCAACATCAATGCCTGTCTTCACTAATGCTCTTGTAGCTGAATGAACACAAATCCCCACAGCCACGCTTCAAAATCTAGTGGAAAACCTTCCCAGAAGAGTGGATGTTATTATAACAGCAAAGTGTGAACTAAATCTGGAATGCAATGTTCAAAAAGCACATATGGGTATGATAGTCCGGTGTCCATAAACGTTTGGCTATATAGTGTACATTTTAGCTAGCTAGTTAAAATGAAAGATGGGACATGGTTGAGCTGAGGCTTGTACACTTTTACAAATGTCATGGTTAGCAGTAAACTCAGTAAACAGATAGCTGACTGTTTATTCCCTGGGCCTTCATTTTTTAATAAATGATTCTATTAGACAGACATATTTACTCTCATTTTTCTCTGATTTCAGATATTAATGAATGTCGGCACTATCCGGGTCGCCTGTGTGCACATAAGTGTGACAATATTATGGGGTCCTACAAGTGTAGCTGCACCACAGGCTTCAAGTTAGCCAGTGATGGCAGGAACTGTAATGGTAATATTCACTGTAGCACTCTCATTTCAAATGATTCTAATAATTACACAGTTGTAAAGTTGATGATTTGATTACTATCAGAATAGTAAACTGCTAGGAGCAAGCTTTGTAACAAATGCTTTACAAACTAATACAATAGTTAGAGTTTGAGTTGTAATGAATCAAGCTCTTGAGAAACACAACGATGAATATACTCACCCTCTGGCTGGCTGACATTCAGACCTCAATGAGTGTGAGAGCAGTCCCTGCAGTCAAGAGTGTGCCAACGTTTACGGCTCCTACCAGTGCTACTGCCGCCGAGGCTACCAACTGAGTGACGTGGATGGAACTACGTGTGAAGGTAGGTACAATAAATTAATTTTCATTATTTTTTTTTATAAAAGCCTCAATGTAACTGGCATGCATTCTCTTTCCTCAGATATTGATGAGTGTGCTTTGCCTACTGGAGGGCACATTTGTTCCTACCGTTGCCACAACACACCAGGCAGCTTCCACTGCACATGCCCCACCGATAGCTACACACTTGCCCCTAATGGACGCAGCTGCCAGGGTAAAAAAATAAAAAGCCTACATTGTCTGCAGATGATTTTTCTCCATGATACATTTGGAAGCCATTCATTATTTATTTCTTTTCAAATTGTAAACCACATTTTACTCTAATTTTGTGAGATTTGTGTATTAGACCAACAAGTACACCACTGCTACTCTCTATCCAAAACAATTATGTGTCCTGAAATGAAACATAGACAACCATGCAACTCAACCATGAATAAAGGCTTAAAAGCCTATTAATATTGTATTTTGTTTTTCTCATGAGTAGATATTGATGAGTGTGTAACAGGGACACACACTTGCTCGGAGACGGAGAGTTGCTTTAACGTTCAAGGAGGATTCAAATGTCTGAATTTCGATTGTCCTCCCAACTACAGGCGCTCGAGTGAAACGTAAGTATCATGGATTTATACTAAATATAAGCAAACACCAAATTTATTATGAAATGGCATCAGATGACTGTCATTTCTCCAACATTTTGTCATGTGCAAAGATGTTTGATGGGTGGGCGCAGTGCAATTTTGTGGGCTTCTTTCTCACTGAAACACTGCATGCAATACAGTGATAATGGCTTAATGGATCCTAACGTTTGCAACTGACTAATGTAGCCTGTATTTTGTAAGCTTTGAAAGCTAGAAGACGGAAACAAGAGGTTTGTGTTCTCTGAAACATTAAGATGGTTTAAAGACAATCTGGGAACAACGCATCATATAGACATTTAAGGTGCACTACTGTATATTTAGAAGCAAGCTGTATTACACTGTACACTGTAGATATTAACTAAGAAGCCTTAAGAGAAAGGACGAACATCATGATGGCTCTGTTTACACCATACATATGCCATGCCTGACCTTCACTGCATGTCGAGCACTGCATCACCCTAACATTTCCCTCTTTCATCTTCTTTCCTCCATCTCTCTGTGTCCCATTTGCAGTCGCTGTGAACGCTTGCCTTGCAATGAGACTAGTGAATGCCTGGCCTTGCCTGTGAGAATAACCTACTACCACCTCACTTTTCCCACCAACATCCCTGTACCCACCAACATCTTCCGCATGGGCCCCTCCAACACTGTGCTTGGGGACAATCTGCAGGTGGCCATAGTGGACGGAAACCAGGCAGGCTACTTTGCGGCACAGAGGCTAGAGAACGGAGGCGTCATTGTGGTTCAGAAGCCAATTTCTGTGCCGCAGGACTTTGAAATCTTATTGGAAATGAAACTGTGGCGCTTTGGGAATCTCAGCACCTATCTTTCCAAAATACGGGTGTTTGTAACTGAAGAAGACCTTAGCAATTCAGTCCATTTCCATGATGATAAATTGATTACTAATCCTTAGAAAACTTTTTTTTGCATTAATTCTTCCTACCTAGGAACAATTAAAGTAAACAATTACTCAGATGTGCTGAAACAGCAATAATGTATTAATTAATGAGTGCGGATGATTTCCGAAACATGTTACACTTATTGGTTTTGTTGGTAGTAAGCTGAATTTATGTAAGCATCATCAATAACAGATATGGTCTCCTATCTGATATTCATGTACTATATGAGTAAGGGGTGCATCAGAAGAGGGATGGTTTTACAGTTGGGCTCACCCATGGCTGTATGCCATATGCGACTTTCCAAATTCCTTGGAAGTACCTTCATCACCTTTAAATGTCTCATTTCCTATGTTGATCTTATGAGGGGCACCTACCCCCCCCCCCCCCCCCCCCCCTCTCCACACACACGACAATCTGCTTCATAGTGTAATTCTCTCTAATAGTAGATAGTGTCTTGGTCTGGCCAGTACTAAGTGAATATTTTATGAGCAGTTTTTATTAAAATCTGGACAGTCATTAAATTACAGTTCTATTTTCTTTGTGTTTATAATTTGGAGCCACTAGATGGAGCTTTTGGAAAAACAAAGCTATCCCCTGTCATCCATTCATAAGGAGATGCCTTACTATTTTTCGTCTGTTTCCTATTTTTTTTTTTTTTCTACAGCATAATAAAATGAGAATGTCTAAGTGATATGTTTTCACAATTTAATTAATTTAAAAGACATTCAAACAAGTGTGCCTGAAAAAACTACCTGTTTGGGGTTTTCTTAGTATGTTGATTTACTATTCTATTTTGAATATAGCAGTCATTTTAATGTCATAAATCCAACTAACATTAACAATAATTTGAGTATTGGGTAATCATGTCAGGTTCAGCACATTTTTAAAATATTGATTTAAAAAAAAAAAAAAGCATAGATGTGTGCTACTTACTTTCTGACAGTGAGTTATGGGACTGGGCACTGGATGGTGGTCTGCACGATTTGTGGTGCAGCAGCATCACCACTGTGCACCAAGAATGATGGGCTTCAGAGTTTGTGTTGGGGCTTTATCAACATGCTGACTATAAATAATAATGACCAGAAGAAAAGGATGTTTTGTTTGACCGCAGGGTCTGACGTAAAGAAATAAAAAGTTGTTTTCCTTCTCAAGTGTATCTTCAGACCACCTCCTGTATGATTGAGGCATAATTAGAATCATGTCAGCTTTGATGTTAGATGCTAACTTAAAAGTAGGAGTTCAGTTCAGGTCTTTATGTCCTGGTAAATCCAGTCCATGGTCAGTCATAACGCTTGCCACGAGTTCTACGAGTTGTCTTCTGTGCGTGCCGTGCGCAAGGCGAGTTATTATGGGTGAGGAGAACATTTTGTGGTTTTGGCTCTGATCTAAGCAAAACGTGGACCCACCCGCTAATTGCTAATTACAAGTCCATGCCCAGTGGTGGCTTGACTTTTTCTGTCAGGGGCTTCTCCCCTCTCAGCATGAAAGAACGCCTGTAACCCAATCCAGGCCTTGAGGTTTAGCTGCAGCTTCTGCATCCCGATGAAAGAAAGCAGTGATGGAAGGTTAACTAATCTTAGCCCTAACACCACCGTGTATTTATTTGTGTTTCATTTAGAGGCCAAATAACCATAGATGATTTAATTATGTCTTACTGTTGTTCTCAAATAGAATTAATTATTTAACAGTACTTGGCAAAGGAATCCTATGAACACTCTTTGTCGGAGAAATTGTATTGCTGATAACCACAGTGAAACATTAGATTAGCTCATATATGACTGCACAACTATCTGGATGAAGGAGCGGTTACTATTTATTTATTTATTTATTTATTTATTTATTTATTACTAACCAGATGTAAATGGGTTAAGGCAGAAACAAGAAACCAAGAGTGGGACATGTGTATAATGATATTTTGCAAACTTCTCAGTGTACATGTGTTGACGAAAGGTCAGTTCTATTCTTTCACTTAGTAAATACTATAATAAAGAATTGACTAGCTGATGTTTTCCTCTGAAATGTTTAATAATCCAAACGCATGAGTGGAAGAACATATATGGAATGGGGAAAATACTGAGGCAACAAAACACTTTTCTGTGCATCATTTTGGCTTTTTACGAAAGCTGTGTCTGATTATCCTGTGACACAAACAACGTCTTAAGTAAATACATTGCACAGGACTGCTAAAACATGGGAGTCATCTAGTCAGAGTCTCCAAAGTCTCAACTCCCTCTGCCCATAAATTCTGCATAAGACTATTGGATATGAAGCTGGGTCTGCTCCACAAAACCAAATATTTTCTTGAACAGGCTTTAGATCAGTGTCAGAACTTCTCCCTGACAGAAGTTATGCAAAGAACTATGAGTGGCTAGTACAGGAAACTTGACCACCGAGTCTTTTTCCTCTTGTGTGATTCTATTTTGATTCCTCACCGCAAAACATGATTGGCTACAATGCAAGTCTCATTTTAAGAATGCACACTATTTGTTTAGATAATATTTTTATAGTGGACTTTTCACTTGCCTGTTGGGCATCAGGATCTGTGGTTGAGTTGAGTTGCCCTGGAAGGCACCCCATTATTGTTCATCTAATCATCAGTTCAGATGAAACACTGTGCTGTAGCATTTTTGCTCGATTGCATGATCACAAAGAATAAGAATGTGTTCTAGCTCAGCAAATGGTTTAAGCACTGCATTGGAAGACATTTCCTTCTTCCTTTCAGCAGACCAAGGGTTGATCGCTCTGACATCATCCGCTGTATAAAGTCCTGTCAACTCAATGATATCACCTGTGTGCTGGACCCTGTTCACTCAGTCTCACACACCGTCATCTCTCTGCCAACATTTAGAGAGTTCACTAAACCAGAAGGTACACTATTTCAAATACGTTTATGTGAATTGTATCATTCTTTATCACCAAAAAACATTGACTTTCAGGTTGAGACACAAGGATTTCATTCCATTTGCCTCTAAAATAAATTCTTTTATTTCTTATTTCTCTTGCCAGAAATTGTTTTCCTGAGATCCATAACCCCATCCCACTATCCGCATATGGATACCCCAGAGATCGTCTATGACATTCAAGAGGGAAACATCCAGAACTCGTTTGACATCATTAAACGTTTTGAACATGGCATGATTGTGGGTAAGTGGCACGCTGGCATCTGATTAACAATGCCCAATGATCACAGGCTGAACCCTGGGGCCCGTTCTCTGGAAATTTAATTTGCCTCAAGTGGTTTTCTGACCTAATTTTGCATTACGAAAGATTCTCCTGCCTTTATTTATTTATTTATTTATTTAAACAAACCAATTGCACATGTGTCTCTGTGTGGGAGAGAAGGACAAGAAGACTGAGAGGCTTGGAAACAGCATGTAGATGCTTATTCCACTTAGGTGATCGTGACACCACTCTTCCAGCACTGGTTCAGTTGATGATAGGTCTTAAGAGTCTCTTGCATCTTTTGTGGTCACTTCAGCTTTTACATGGCCCCTCTAGAGAAAAGCTGTTCATGTTCTGTTCATCCATTTAGATGAATGAGGCACTTTTTTCACTCACTAAGTTCATGGACATTTTTTTTTTTCTTGTGGCAGAGCTGACTTCACATGACTGCTAGCTTTGTTTATTCATGTCTGCTTAGAAATATCCCAAAACCATTTTCAAGGACCAAAATGTTATTGTTGTAATGTCTTCCTGAACTGGATGATAGGACGGTTAACAAAACTAGACACACTGAGGAAAAAGTGTGTGAGACTGACAAGTGAAAATGCAGAAGACATTGACACAATCTTCGATTATTTGGGTGAATATTTGTTATAAGACGGTCACATGAATTTCTGGTTTATGCTTTCACAATAATGGTTTATGATAGTACATCAATGAAGGCTCTCAAAAAACTATAACCTGCCCATGCATATGTACATTCATTGTGTCAATCTGTTTTGCCTATTAATTGATGAGGTACCCCATTATTAAACAATTATGACCGATATCTTTAAATGCCCCAAATTAGAAGGTAAATGTTTGATGCTGTTGGCAGAGTCAAACAAAACATTGCACGTAATTGCAAGTAATTCAAACAGCAGGCAGCCATGGTTCTGTGGAATGCTAATATCATGTCATGATGTGTGATTCATGCAGTTGCTCATTGTTACATACTTTTCCATCAAGTCCTCTGTAGTGTCTAGCTTGGCGCATGAGCCACAAAGTTAGCCAGCACATAAAAACCTCATCTGCCTTTCTTGTGAAGATCCCCATTTTCCTACATGCAGTGTTTCACCATTAATGCAAAGGAAGCCGTGGCTCTTTCTTACAACAAGAACCTACAATGGCTTACATTTACATTTATTCATTTAGCAGACGCTTTTATCCAAAGCAACTTACAAATGAGAGCACACTCACACACCAATGGTAGCAGAGCTGCATGCAAGGTGCTAGCTTGCCATCGGGGGCAACTTAGGGTTCAGTGTCTTGCCCAAGGACACTTCGGCATGGGATCACCCGGGCCGGGGTTCGAACCACCAACCCTACGATTAGTGTATTAGTGGACAACCCGCTCTACCGACTGAGCCACAGCCGCCCCAGCTTAGACAAAGTCAGAGGCATCACAAGTCTGAGTATGCCAACAACGGATACATTATGAAAAAAAAGCATATGACAAATTTGCCAGTGTTCATAAAAAGTCTTAAAAGCCATTTTGTAAAAATAAAATAAAATTAAATAAATAATAATAATTAAAACAAATCTTGTATCACATATCCTTCAGTTGTTTAAGATAACTGAGATTATAAAATTATTCTCTTCAATTCTCCATTAGTTTTCACTTCCTGCAGTGGCACATTATTACAGTCAATTAGAATTTCCTTATTGGAAATATCTGGTCACAACTAGATGTGACTAAGAAATGTCCTTTTCGTTTTTGTTTGGAGTTTTCTTGCGCCAAGCAACACACATGAAAAGAGAGAGCATCCGTTTCTTCTCACATCCATCACTGTGTGAACTGTGGAAGGTTTCTCATGGCTCTCACATCCTAGTGAAAACACTGCCGGCATGAACAGTTAGAACAAACTGCAAAACTAAACCTTGCTGAGGCATCAGAATTAACGCCTCTTTTCAAGTAAGGCATGAGGTGATGTAACCATTTTTCTGTTTGTTTTGAACACCATTAGTTTACCTTTATGGCCCCTCATTCTCTTATAAACTGTCTGTACATTACATCCTCTCAGGTATGTATGAACACAATGTTTTCCATATTGGATGAGGCGATTCAATAACCATATGTTGGATGCAGATAGTAGGGACGTGTGAGACTTTCCATGCACACCTTTACTTAATGGTCCCCTCTGAGATTATCTAATAAAGTACTGTTACATCAGACCTTTTCTTCTGCACATGTGCTCATATCAGACTTTGGCAGGATCCACCAGTGACATAACCATAGCAAAAATTTAGGCATAGAGAAAACCACACACTTTTGAGTCCCCCTGACTGCCATGGATTTAAGGAATCGGCCAACATACGAAAGAACGATTGCTGAAAAAATGAAAGAAGTTGTCTCTTTGCGTAAAGGGATCCAGCTTGGCTGTTCTCAGGCTGAATTAATATTTATTGAGATTAAAAGCATGAATAGATAATATGATTAGATAATCAAAATAAATAAATGAAAATAAAATTTCAGAACACTTGACAGGGATATGCACCTGTGGTATGATTCAGCTTCAAATAATGAAATAACTTTGTATTGGAATGGCATCATGGTGGGAAGTGACTCAACAGACAGGTTGTCTGTGCTGCTGTCCTTCACACAAACCAAAGGAATTTAATGTAACCGTGTTAGGCTTTCTGAATGGATTTTGTGTGTGTGTGTGTGTGTGTGTGTGTGTGCGTGTGTGTTAATAATTTCTTCTATCATTGACTGCTACCATTTATTAAAGTAACACACAAAGGGAATAAATTACAACCTGTTTTGTGCGCTCTCTGAAAGAAAACTATATACGTTTATAAGAGTCTCCAACTGGCATGAGATCCATAATGATGAGTAAATTCTGTACAACTAAGGGGTCATGAAATTTTGCTGTATTACATTAGTAAATCCTACCTTGTCATGCTATTCTCAGGCTGGCTTCTAGTGGAAACTCTGCTTTCACTAAGAAAAGCTGATTCTGATTAGTTATTGTGAAAGCAATAGGTTCACCAAGGCTAGGAAAGACTATGCCGACACATAAGTCTTTTGGATTCAACACATCAGGGAATGAATCACAAAATGGCATCATAAGGTATACGAGAAGTTTTGCCAACTTCATGAAGACTCCTGTGCCTGTCAGAGTAAGAATTACTATACATAATTAAAACGTGGGTGTTTCTACTCTGGTGGTCCACAGCCTCCACAGACAGATATCATTCACTGACTGAGCTCAGTCAGGGAGCCAAGGGCATCTATCTCAGAAGATTTATCTTCTGCGACCATTCAGAAAAGGAATATCAGGTTTATGATTGAAAATATGTGATTTTATAATTTGTAATAAAACATTTTCAGTAATTGCAGTTCTGCATGATTATGGATATAACACTGGCCATTAGAAGTCTGGGTTGTAGGGTTACTTGAGAAGGGGACAATAACCAAACTACAGTATCGTCTTTCTGACAATAAATTGTATTTTCCATTCATGTTTCAATCTCAAGCAGTAGACCATGTGTTGTAGAATTTAATGTGTAGTTTGAACACTATAAATAACTTTCATTTTGTGCATTTGCACATGGTGATTTATTGTTAATTGAGCTTGAGAAATCAACCATGCAACTAGCATTTTAGACAGAATAGGCAAGGCTATGTTCCCTTTACAGTTGCTGAAGGGTGTTTGTATAAGATGGCCACACTGCCCATAGCACGCCTACCCAGGCATTTTGTACCCTCCGTGGTGGCCCATTGGGGATATCTTACTGGACTTTCTATTGTAGACTGAACCGTGGTATTTGCCATTTGGGCTTTTTCCAATGCCCTTTAGTGGATAACTTGTTGGCTAGCATGTCATTATCCAATACTGCGGTTAGGCAACTCATACTTTGCATTTGTCCTTAGTGCTAAACCTGCTCATTACAGATCCTGTCATATACTTCTTACCCAAGCTAGTGTAACCATAAAACCATAAATTGTACTGTTTACATGTAAACCTTCACTAGCAAAGCCTTTATAGCCACCAGGATTGACAAATGCTTATTGCCTTTCACCTGATTTTTCTTCGAGGAAAGTGCATTGTTTACTTTCCCAATACTGCTGTGGAGTGAGGAGAAAAATATAGATTCATGGAAAATGACTGAAGAAAAAAAAACTGAACTTAACTGGTCTTATTTTTTGTAAAACAAACCGACAAAACAAAATGAAAAAAAAAAAAAAAAAACCCTCATATGTATTAATATTATCAATTAGCTCAGAGACTAACCATTTTGGCATTTTCTACAGTATGTAACTGAACAATTATCATCCATAAGGATATATTAAATATTGCTGCAAGCACAACAAATAAAACTGAAAGCCAACAGCATCTAGTCTGGTCCTTCTTGTTACTAATTTGTCTTGAATATACTCAAATATATCTAAAAATATATATCTAAAAGTATATTTCAAACATGAATGTCCGTTGACCCTGTTTGAATCAATTCCAAAATCTGATCAGTTCATCTGCTTGATACAATGATAATTCAGTTTAAATACTACAAACAATGAACCACTTGTTCTTGAGTTCTTGCTATTGTGAGTCTATGGACACATTAATGTATGGACAGATACCACAAAAACATAAGGCCTCTACCCCCTAGTGGTGGCGTGGTAATAAAACGTCGCTGTGACTATATGGACCAAAGTTGCACGTTAGTGATGCACAGCAGGATAGAGAATCACTTGAGAACTTACTATTCTGCAAGCACTAAGCGATCATTTCAAAACATTAAGCATGTAGTTTTCAGTATGTCTACATCTCACAGTTTGATCTTTTGTTGCGGTTTGATTTGATCAAGCAAAACATTCTTAAAGGTTTTGAGGCTTGTTTTGGTAACTTTGGCCATCTTCTATCCTTCTGATATTTGTTTTTGTTGGTATAAAGATGTGTTCTGACACTTTTCAGGATTAATTGTAAGAACATGTTAGAACATTATCGCAACTGACGTGGTAGCTTAGTGTATTTCTGGTACATCAGAATCATGATGGTGATGATATGACATGGCTTACTAAGTGAGGGTTAAAGTGGAAGTTTTAGCTTTGTATCTGCAGATTAGCTACGGTCATATCCACTTAACAGGAATCTTCTAGTCCATAGGAGAAAGGTCTGTCAAAATAAAATATGATTGGATTTTTGTTTGTTTGTCTGTTTTTACATAGCCACATTCATAAGAAGCAATAAATATTTTTTTAATAAATACATTATTATACTGTTCATTCAAGTCAATGCTGTAATTGCTGCTCGCTTGTTAAACTTGCTATTAGAAAGGCACAGTAACTGTATACATTTTTAGTAGTTATTTTATAGATACCTGGAAAAAGGATGCTTTTATATTTGGTATATCATCATTGCAAACTTAAAAGTGACATTAAAAGAGTTTTAAAAGTATTCCACCTGCAGGCAAACTGTTATAAATATTTATGACAGTGGGTGGCTGTGGCTCAGTCGGTAGAGCGGGTTGTCCACTAATCCACTAATTGTAGGGTTGGTGGTTCAAATCCCGGCCCGGGTGATCCCATGCCGAAGTGTCCTTGGGCAAGACACTGAACCCTAAGTTGCCCCCGATGGCAAGCTAGCACCTTGCATGCAGCTCTGCTACCATTGGTGTGTGAGTGTGTCTCATTTGTAAGTCGCTTTGGATAAAAGCGTCTGCTAAATGAATAAATGTAAATGTATTTACTTGTACATGCATGCTTTGTTCTGCTATACATATACCTATCAGCCATAACATTAAAAGCACCTTCCCATTTAATGTGTTGGTTCCCCTTGTGCCACCAAAACGGCTCTGACCCATCCTGCATGGACTGCATAATGTCTAGCACCAAGATGTTAGCAACAGATCCTTTAAGTCCTGTAAGTTTGTCCTAAGTACGATTTGTTTGTCCAGCACATCTTACAGAGGCTTGATCGGACTGAGATCTGGGGAACTTGAAGGCAAAGTCAACACCCTGGAGTCTTTGTCATATTCATCAACCTATTTCTGAACAATTTCTGCAGCGAGGCAGTGGACATTATACTGCTGAAAGAGGCCACTGTCATTAGAGAATAACGTTACTTAGTCTGCAACAATGTTTAGATAGGTGGTACATGTCAAAGTAACATTTACATGAATGCCAGGACCCAAAATTTCCTAGCAGAATTTTGCCCACTTATGTTACTACAGATGCTTCAGATTTGGTGGTGTTCTTAGTTCACACAGACAATACTGAACATGTGTTTTTCTTTGCAGCCCAGATCTTGCCTCCAGCTGAGAGGAAGTATTCTGCTTTTGTGTGGAAGCACTTGAATGAGCTGTTGGAGAATGTCTCTGTGGGGGAATTATGTGCTCTGTGCAGGAAATTACTACAATCTTGACATAAAAAGGCACATTTTTATGAATAACGAGATGGTCAGTGCACCTACTGTCTTAATCATACAGTGCATCCAGAAAGTATTCAGTGTTTCACTTTTTCCACATTTTTTTATATTACAGCCTTATTCTAAAATGGATTCAATTAATTATTTTCCTCAAAATTCTACAAACAATACCCCATAATGACAACATGAAAGAAGTTTGTTTTAAATCTTTGCAAATGTATTAAAAAAAAATAAATAAAAAGCACATGTACATAAGTATTCACATCCATTGCTCAATACTTTGGTGAAGCAGCATAGGCACCAATTACAGCCTCAAGTCTTTTTGAGAATGATGCTTCAAGCTTGGCACACGTATTTTTGGGCAGTTTCTCCCATTCTTCTTTGCAGGACCTCTCAAGCTCCATCAGGTTGGATGGGGAGCGTCGGTGCACAGCCATTTTCAGATCTCTCCAGAGATCGGTTTCAAGTCTGGGCTCTGGCTGGGCCACTCAAGGACAATCACAGATTTGTCCTGTAGCCGCTCCTTTGTTATCTTGGCTTTGTGCTTAGGGTCGTTGTCCTGTTGGAAGATGAGCCTTTGCCCCAGTCTGAGGTCCAGAGCCCTCTGGAGCAGGTTTTCATCAAGGATGTCTCTGTACAATGCTGCATTGATCTTTCCCTCAATCCTAACTAGCCTCCCAGTTCCTACCCCTGAAAAACATCACCACAGCATGATTCTGTCACCACCATGCTTCACTGTAGGGATGGTATTGACCATGTGATGAGTGGTGCCTGGTTTCCTCCAGACATGAGGAGGCTTGCCATTCAGGCCAAAGAGTTCAATCTTTGTTTCATCAAACCAGAGCATTTTGTTTCTCATGGTCTGAGAGTCCTTCAGGTGCCTTTTGGCAAACTGCAGGCGGGCTGTCATGTGCCTTTTACTGAGGAGTGGCTTCCATCTGGCCACTCTACCATACAGGCCTAACTGGTCGAGTGCTGCAGAGATGGTTGTTCTTCTGGAAGGTTCTCCTCCCTCCACAGACACACACTGAGCTCTGTCAGAGTGCCCATCGGGTTTTTGATCACCTCCCTGACTAAGGCCCTTCTCCCCCTGATCGCTCAGTTTGGCCGGGAGGCCAGCTCTAGGAAGAGCTCTGGTGGTTCCAAATTTCTTCCATTTACGGATGATGGAGGCCACTGTGCTCATTGGGACCTTCAATGTTACAGAAATGATTCTGTACCCTTCCCCAGATCTGTGCCTCAATACAATCCTGTCTCAGAGGTCTACAGACAATTCCTTGGACTTCATGGCTTGGTTTGTGCTCTGACATGCATTGTTAACTGTGGGACCTTATATAGACAGGTGTGTGCCTTTCCAAATCATGTCCAATTAACTGAATTGACCACAGGTGGACTCCAATCAAGTTGTAGAAACATCTCAAGGATGATCAGTGGAAACACGATGCAACTGAGCTCAATTTTGAGTGTCATGGCAGAGGCTGTGAATACTTATGTACATGTGCTTTTATTTTTTTTTTTTTCAAAGATTTCAAACAAACTTCTTTCACATTGTCATTATGGGGTATTGTTTGTAGAATTTTGAGGAAAATAATTAATTTAATCCATTTTGGAATACGGCTGTAACATAACAAAATGTGGGAAAAGTGAAGCGCTGTGAATACTTTCCGGATGCACTGTATGTTATGCACTGACTGGTGGTACAGAGGATTAAACAGACGTAGTTGTGATTGATATATACAGCAGAATGCAGTCTCAAATACAGCCTTGAGACATTTTCTGTATTGACTTGGACTTGGCATTTGTACTCAGTGATATCTCGGTCTTGATCACTCTCTAAATATGGTCTTTGGACTAGTAGGCCAACCTATTCTAAAACTACATGTCTTAGATGTAACATCAAAAGGAGATCCAAAACCCATCTAACAAGTCTGGATACTCCTGATTAAGAGTTAGTAAAATATTTTTTTCATGTATCTGTGTCACTGAAACGTTAGGGTTTGTCACCAAACTACGGCAAAAAATAAAAGTGTGACATTAGCAGCCACCTGAGTTGCACAGGCGCCATGAACTGCAAGACACTAACTATTGCATAGAGAATATTATTAGAACAGCTGCTCTAAAACTAGTTGTATGACTAAAAGTGTATTCTACAACATCCACTAGTTGGGCATATTTAAACTCATGTAATGAACAGCTATTGTATTTTACATTATCACATTATACATACACATTATTGTGCACATTGTCTAGATTATACTGTGCCTCTGTGCATCTTTGGACATTGTTCTTTTTCTCCAGATTGCATGCTTTCTCTCTCTCTCGGTCACGATTTAAGGATGGGTTCGGAAGCAATCGCAGTTTATAACATTTATTAAAGAAACGTACAACAAAACAAAGACACTAAGACAACTAGGCAAAACACTATGGCATGAAACAAGACACTATGGCAAGAGACAAGACACCGTGATATGAAAGACGGCAGTCGAAGACAACGAAAGACAGAGACAGTGCAGAGAATGGATATATATAAACCCATGTGCTCATCAACAAGAACGTGAATCAGGTGCAGGTGATCATGTGACTTGTAGTGCAATGCAGTGGCTGATTGGAACTGGAGTCCAGAGATTCCTGATACATGACTCTCTCTCTCTCTCTCTCTCTCTCTCTCTCTCTCTCTCTCTCTCTCTCTCTCTCTCTCTGCTCAGAGATTGCCAGCTGTTTAGTAGCTAATATTTTGTGTTGTTACAGATTTGATTTATCTGGTTGGAGCAGTTGTTGATTCATTTATATGTATAGGGCCAAAGCAATAGTTCAAGCCCCACAAAAATAAGTTTGCCCCTGGATTTCAGTCTTGATCTTTGCTCTGTCTCTCTTTCATTTGGACTGACACTTGACTTGGCCTCAACCCTTTTATGACCATCTCAGCTATTTCTGGTCTTTCTGGTGCCAGATAGGAACCAGTCCTCTACCGGCTTCACACAAACACCCAAAAGCCAACGTCTTGTCACGGAGGTTAAACCTTGTATAGTGACTTCATGATGGCTCAGAGGAAAGAGGGGCGGTCCACAGGGGTATAGTCAAGGGAATAGAGGCAGAGGCCCAAGCCTCTGTAGGAGTAAGGGCCTCCTTTTGTTTATTTCCCCACTCTTAGGCACCTGTGATTTCATCACTAATTAGTGCATAACTTCTGTCTGTGTAATCCCAGAACTCTGTAGTCTATTATGTAATCACTCAGCACATACATCTTGCACTGTATTAGAGAGCCCTTAGTGTACAGAAGAGTGGAATTGAGGGAGCAAAGGGCAAAAAAGTCATGATCTGTGCATTTGCTAAACACACCACTTGAATGAGGTTCACACGCCCTATAATATATTTTTTAGAGTTTACCCACAGTTACCAACAGTTAACCAATGTATCACAAAATCTAATATAACTATTCATGTGAATAGAAGTTTTAACTTCCTAAAATCTATACAAAAGATGGCCTGTTACTTGTTCCCTGTTCTTGTTTCCAGATACCTGCTCCAGCAAACTTGCTAGTGCTAGTTAAACTGTCTGACAGGCCTTTGGAAAAGGTTGTCATAAACATTGCCAGAACAGTCAGTGCAGCTACATGGAACTACTGTTATGCTATAATCAACTACAGCAAGTGGATAGAAATAACTTTTGCATTACAGGCCACAGCTGATTTAATTGACACATTTCTTGACACACTTTTCTTGTCTTTAGTAAAGAAGGAAATTGGATCCAGAAGGGTTTATCCCAGTGCTCAAACCACTTTCTGTTGATGGACTGCTTAGTTAAATCACTTACGTTGTGAGTGGAGGAAGTGGAGTACCTTATGTCTTGCCTACTTCACTAGTGTCACACAGACATGTGCAATGTAGACTGTATGCTCCCAACCCTTGCACAAAGGGGTCCAAAAAAATGTTAACGGAGATGTCTCTCTAGACCACCTATTTGGTGGAGAGACTTTGTCTCAAAGTAAGAACATCAAATAAGAAAAAAAAAAAATCAAACAAACATACACTTGCATGGTAGTTGTGCTACTAGACTGAAGATAAAGAAACAAGTCTGGCAGTGATATGAGTATATAAGTAATATTTGAGTTCTTTTCATAGCAAAAGATGATGTTTGCAAGTGTCATAATTGTAGGATTACCATATTTGCTTTGAAGTTCTGATGGTC
>JAFFST010054661.1:178886-193697 GCA_022414735.1 Noturus placidus | reverse complement strand
ACATGCAAACCTCATAAAGATATTTATTAAAACTGGTCCATAATACTACAACTGAGTAAGGTGAAGTTGTGTTTTTTACCCTACATAAAGTGTTTTTTTAATGTGTGACTGGTCATGTCATCACCCTAATATGGCAGGGGCATGTAGGAAATAAATATTGTCAAATCAGTTGTCTTGAATTTATAAATTTCATAACACAACCTTAGGTAAACAAAAATCATTGTTCCTTGAATTATGTATTATGTTAATCTGACAGCAAAACTGACAAACCATTGTGTGACACTTGATGCCTATTGAAATAATGCCTTATAAACCTTGACAATTGTTTACATAGTTTAATTCATTCATTGTTTCATTCACTTATTAACTGAATTATTATTATTCAATAATAGTATTCTTAGCACAGTGAATGCTATAATAGTTAAATGAGACTCATAAATGTCTTATCAGGTTAAAAAAGGTCTTACACTGTACCATCATCACCACCATTATCATCATCATCATCATCATCATCATCAATAATAATATAGACAGTATAGTGCTTATTTGCAAAAGAGTTGCTTGTATCTTCTTTATGTTTGACTTTACTTTCTTCTTCTCAGGTGTTGTCAGACAGGTGAAGCCCCTGGTTGGACCTTTGAGCACAGTTCTGAAGCTAGCCATGAATTATGTCACAAATGGAGTCATCTCTCATCGGAACATCATCAAAGTTCACATCTATGTCTCTGAATTCTGGTTTTAAATAGATTACACCTAGCTATCATTTAGATGTCTATTTTTGAGCCTTAACTATGCACTCTAAAATTGTCAAAATGCTTGCATGCCACAAGATAATACAGAGTATAATAATAATTATAATAATAATAATAATAATAATAATAGGTAAACCTTTATTTTGACAATCTAGTTTAGACTGTCTATAAACTGTCATGACGCATCATAACATATCTATATTTCAACAGCATGTCATAAACAATAGCAATAGAATCCACTGGATTCAGAGTGACTGGATCTGAAATTGTGTAAGAACTAGAGATGAGTTGCTAATCAACATCAACCATATATTGGATTATCCAGATAAAATGAAAGCAAATGTGATAGTCTATACAGTGTTTATAAATTATCTACTAAACATTAACAACCATAAACTCCTCCTCTTTGTTGAGAATTTGTCGATAGCCTCATTCTTCACACAGTCTGCAAACCAGTCATTTGTCACAGATTTGTATCAATTTGCCTCACTACGTCTGCAAATGGTCACCACGTATTTTTACATAAAGAAAGAGTTTACACTGTATTTTTATGTTGCTATTTTTATTAATTTTTCTCACATTTCCCATTAGGTTGAATTAATTATCATTCAGTCATTCATTACATTTATTCATTTAGCAGACGCTTTTATCCAAAGTGACTTACAAATGAGACACATTCACACACCAATGGTAGCAGAGCTGCATGCAAGGTGCTAGCTTGCCATCGGGGGCAACTTAGGGTTCAGTGTCTTGCCCAAGGACACTTCGGTATGGGATCACCCGGGCCGGGATTCGAACCACAAACCCTATGATTAGTGGACAACCCGCTCTACCACAGGGAGCCACAGCCGCCCATTTTCATTAACCATTTTTATCCTGGTCTGGGTCAAGGTACAGTGGTGCTTGAAAGTTTGTGAACCCTTTAGAATGTTCTACATTTCTGCATAAATATGACCTAAAACATCAATAGTTTTTTACACAAGTCCTAAAAGTAGATAAAGAGAGCCCAGTTAAATAAATGAGACAAAAATATTATACTTTTTAATTTATTTATTGAAGAAAATAAACTATTGCCTATCTGTGAGAAAAAGTATTTAAACCTCTAGGATTAGCAGTTTAATTTGAAGGTGAAATTAGAATCATTTGAATGAGTGGGATGACAATCAGGTATGATTGAGTGCCATGTTTAATTTCAAGAACAGGGATCTATAAAGTCTGATCTTTACAACACATATTTGCTGCATCTGGAACAGGATGGCTTGACATCATTAATGGAACAATGATTTCTGAATTATATATATTTCTGTATTATACCAAGGATAATGTCAGGACATTTGTAAGTGAACTGAATCTCAAGAGAAAGTGGGTGGTACTACCAAAGAATCACCAACATCCCAGAGTTGAAGCTGTTCTGTACTGAGGAACCGGCTAAAATTCCTCCAAGCTGATGTACAGGACTGATGAACCTTACCAGAAACCTTTTGTTGCCATAATTGCTGCACAAGGGGGTCACACCAGATACTGAAAGCAAAGATTCACATATTTGTGCCCCTCACAGATACGTAATATTGGATCATTTTCCTCAATATATAAATGACCTAGGATAATATTTTTGTCTCTTTTGTTTAATTGGGTTCTCTTGATCTACTTTTAGGACTTTTTAGGAATGTAGAAATCTGATGGTGTTTTAGGTCAGATTTATGCAGATATGTAGAACATTCTAAATGGTTCACAAACTTTCAAGCACCATTGCAGATCTAGAATCTATCCCAGGAACACTGAGTGCAAGGCAGCACACTGAATGCCACACCAGTCCACCGCAGGTCACTATGCACAAACATTCACAAACTCATTCACGCTGAGGGGCAATTTATTATAGCGAATTCACTGCCAGAGAACCCAGAGGATATGTACATGGACATAGGGAGAAGATGTGAAACTTTGCACAGATAGTAACCAGAGCTCAGGATCAAATGGTCACCCTACAATTATTATTATTATTATTATTATTATTATTATTATTATTATTATTATTATTATTATTAAATTCATAATGAATGCATTTTTTGCATCCGTTTTTGGGGAATTGGACAGCGACACTGGGAGATAAAGCTTGTTTTTGAGGCAGGTGGATCCATGATGCTATTGTATGAACAAATAGTTGACTGTTCATTCACTAATCGTACACTTCTGTATACAACTACTCATTTCACTATGAATGTAAAATTAAAACAAATGTTATTTCAAGTTGTTTTCCTAAAATATGCCTAAGCTACGTAGTCTAAAACATACTCAAACCCAAATGTTCCCACATACAATTAGTTTTCTTGGTATAAATGAGTAATTCAATTATTACACAGGCTTACAATTTGACCATAATTTAGTTGGTTTGTTTCAAATCATTACTAAATCAAACTTTCCATGTAACTTGGCTTGGTTGCCTGCATAAATAAAAGGCCTCTGGTTGTTTTTCTCATTGGTCAATTTAAGACATGCATAAATGCCAAAAATGTCCGCAAGTTCCACAATCCTGTTGTTCACAAACTGACTGCAATTATGATATGCTATGCAAACTCATATTATGAAGTTCAATTCTGCACTGGAAAATACATATAGTACAGAAGGCTCCGAAAGCTTATGTTTGACCACATCCCTGCCAGCGGGGGCCACTGAACCGAGACTGTCTTTTCTCAATGTCAGGGGACATGAGGCAAGCAGCTCTAGCTCATTTGAGCAGATGGAGGGACTAGTCTGAACCATGGCTGGTTAATCATCACTGTGGTTGGGCCAAAAACATTGCTGACCAGCACTTCAATGAAGAAGCATAATGTCCTCGACAAGTAAGCATTCCAGAAAACACAGTTTTCTCATCAACTTTAGCTGGTAAATGAGGATAAATTTTTGCATATGGTTTAACTTTAATGTTAAAAATGTTTGTTAAAGTTAACTTATTGCGGTGGCAGGTGGTTTTACCATGCCAATATAATTTGTTACAAAGTTGATAGCTTTCATTAAATACATTTAGTCATTATGCAGGAACTACTGCATTATCTCATTGTCCAAATCTATTTACATGCCTCATTTTCTATTATAAGAAGTGTCAGAACAACGAACCAAAAAAGAAAGAGAACACTCCCCACCCTACAAGAAGAAAAGAGAGCATGTGTAGAGCCTTCATTCCGCTAGGGGTAGAGTAGCTTGTAGCTGCCACAGGAGGAATCAAATTGTCACTGAATTATTGCAGGGCAGCAAACCTGTGTTCATGAGTACTGATAAACTGTGTTGTGGCCAGATGGTGGTCTGGGCATGCATATGTAGATGTATATGTGTCTGCTTGAGTAGTGGTCAGAGCATAGGAGGAAAGAGGGGTTTTTTGGCTGTGGAGAGAGGTGAAAAAAGAAAGATGGCAAGGAGAGTGAAAAGAGAGAGAGGGAAAGAGGGATGAGGGGGAGTGAAGTCCAGTCTTTCCAGGGTCGATTGGGAGAAAGCCCAGATCTGGGCAAGCAGACTATATAGGGTCATCCCAGTCACACACACACACACACACACACACAAACTATACCACAAAAACACACACATATACACAATGTGCGCACATTTGCACAGTGCAGGCACACACAGACCGTGCGTGTGCACACTTTCACACACACACACACACACACACACACACACACACACACACACACACACACACACACACACACAGTCCTTACCCTGTGCTTTTTTCCTGGCCAGAACCCCTGTCCTCCACCGCAACACATGTTTTAAGATATAAGTGAGTTCTTTTAATAAAAATGTGAGGGTATTTCTCCTCTGGTTTTTCTAACCATTGTTGCTCATTATGTTGAACACAAAAATGCTACTTTGAAGAGAATGCTTCATAAACAGGCAGCCCTGTTGTGCCTGCTCTTTTACCCCCTCCCCAAACATCCTTCAAGCATTAAAGCCCTTTATTAAATTGCACCTTTTTGTGATATGAACTGCATTTAAATTTAGATGTGATTTTATTATTATTTTTTTTTAGATGAATGTATGAGGAATGAGTGTGTGAAAGATGGTTTTATCCAAAGGACCTAATGAGGGACAGGACTAGCATCATAAACTAATTGAACTACTGTAGTTCCCTATTTTTATACTGCAGAAGTACAAATCCACTGGTCTGAGCATCTATTAACTTGTTCCACAAAAATCCCATCTGTGAATAGTCTGTCCTGAGTCAGGGATTTTTAACTAATTGGCTCAACATTTCTTAAAATTTCTAATCTTCATCTGTTTACAATCCTGAAGATCACAATGTCAGATTTATATTCCTGTCTCCTGCCAAAATGATGTTCTGATGTAAATTATATAGCTCATTCCTGGAAACTTAGACAACGACCCAGGCATAATGATTAAATATGCTATTAAAATGGTATGTACAGACACCAATCAGAATGTTTGATGCTGATTTTAAAGTGCAGTGCTTTTGTTTATTATTATTATTATTATTATTATTATTATTATTATTATTATTATTTATGCCAGCACTTCCCTGTTTAACATTACATAACTGTAGTGTCATCTGACATTATTTACTTACATACACACCATATCACATAAAAAAAAAAGTTTGGATGAGTGCTGATTACATAGCAGTCCAACAGGTGGCAGACAAACACAACGCTAGGCATCCCTTTGCCATCACTTATCACATTACAAACACTCCCAATTATGTGATCAGTGAGATTCACAGAGGGTTCTAGGATTTAAAGTGAGAATATTAACCCGACGTTCAAAAGCGAAAGCTTTTTTTTTTTTACCTTAATCCAAAAGCAATGCGCTCCAACAAGATGTGTGAGTTTACATAACGTACAGCTCCAAGTCTAACTAACTCCAACTTCTAGTCATTTTCTTGACAGAAACCCAGGCCAGAGTACACACTAGATCCATCAAGAATAGTGGCATGGTTTACTGGGGTATAGCCCACACTCATGAAAATTCATGATTTAAACAAGTGGCTTTCTTTTTATGTTCTTACAGCTGCTGAATTGGAAAAGCTAGAATGGTACCTTAGAATTTCACAGGATGCATTTTGATGTGCTGAGGTGGTCCTTACACAGTTGTAAGTGTATAGTTTGAGTTTGACAAGATGTTGACAAGATGATGGGAGTTCAAATTAAAGATATGCAGTTGATATAATAAACAATAAAAGAAAATTGGTTAAAAAAAGGCTTTGAAATGCAAGGCAAAGTGTCACAAAAATACTTAGTGACTAGCAAAATCTAATACAACTTATCATCAGTATATTGTAATGATAGTATGACTGTACATGGTGAAAAATAAGAAGACTCTGATGGATTCCAGCAATGAGATGGTGATCCAGCTAATGGTCATGATCCGTCTCTGCTACACTGACATAACCAAACCTTTTGACCCATCCATCCATCCATCTTCAACCGCTTACTCCTTTTCAGGGTCACGGGGGAACCTGGAGCCTATCCCAGGAAGCATCAGGCACAAGGCGGGGTACACCCTGGACAGGGTGCCAGTCCATTGCAGGGCACCATCACATACACACTCACACACCCATTCATACACTACGGACACTTTAGACACGCCAATCAGCCTAACATGCATGTCTTTGTATTGGGGGAGGAAACCGGAGTACCCGGAGGAAACCCTACAGTTTTATTTTTTTTTTGTCGGAAAAGAACACTCAGTCATGTCATAGTGTTGTTTTGTCTGAGGTGGTAAATACACACTCAGTCATTTCTCCATGAGTAGTGTGTCATAAGTCTCAAAGTATTGACCTCTCTTCTCTGGTTATTACAAAATCAGGGGTCTAGACATAATCACATACATTAAAACTATCCATCTTGTGCACTTTTAAATGATTACTTTTTGTGAATCTCACATTCATACATACATACATACATACATACATTGTGTCTTGACATTTGATACCTATATGTTTCTGCAGTCTTGTCATGTAACGTATATAGTGTGATAGTGTAAATTTTGAGTGGTTTCTATTAAAACAATTTACAGAAGAATAGACTTAAAATGCCTGTGAAATAAACATATGAAATACCTGTAAATACTTAAATAAATAAAATAAATGACATTCCTAACTGATTGTCAGGAGGCATATATAGACACGTGCAAGTTAATCCAAAACATGAGACATGATCGTGGTAAAAAAAAACAGGCAATGGTCAAGGCGATGAATTAACAACTTGAACTAGACTAGACAAGACAGAATGGGATCGGAAAACCAGACAGACAATGACAATAGTAAGGCTTGGTGTAGACTGGTATGAAAGACAGAGCATATACTTTGCAATGAATGGTGGGTGTGAGAGTCCTTATGTACTGTATCGCTGTGATTGGGCAATTCAGGAGAGTTCAGGTATGTGTGATCAATAAGCCAGTGAACATGAACATGACAGTCTCTGTGGTTTCTGGGTGCTGTAGACCATGGCAGACATGTTTGTAAGCAGTATTGTGTTATGGTTATTGTAATTGAAGTAATTGAAACCTCATGGGTCTGGTGAGTGCTGGGCTGTCCGGTGTCTATCTTGATGTTCTTCAATCCAGGCCGATATAAGATTGTGAATGTGAACCTGGCGAAGAACAGAGCCCAGCATGATTGGCATGAGTTTAATATTTTGGCTGTTTGATATACTCAAAGTTTTTATGGTCCATGAAGATGGCGAATGGGTGATTTGCTCCTTTGTAACAGCAACTGCAAAAAGCTCCCGGTTGCCGATGACATAATTGCGTTCTACCGGGGACAGCTTCCGGGAGAAGAAGGCCACTAGATGTAACATGGGCTTTTCCCCAAACCGCTGTGAGAGGACAGCATCTACCCCTGTCTCAGAGGCATCTACCTCCACTGTGATAGGCTTTGAGGGATCACGGTGCTACAGAATGGGGAGTGAAGTCAATGTTGCCTTGAGGTGCACTACTGCAAAATTCCACTGCAAAATCTTGGGTGCCTTCTTCAGTAGAGCTGTAAGAGATGATGCTATGATGCTGAACCCTCTGATGAACCCTCGTATGGAAGTTTGTCAATCCAAAGAAACAGTTTGCAGTTCTTTGACAGTTTGCTGTGCAGGCCAGTTTGCAATAGCCACTACAATGTCTTGATCCATGAGCACCCGCTCTGGTCCAATGATGTCAACCAGGAAAGCAATTCCTGCCACATGGAACTCAGATTTTTCTCCTTTGACGTAGAGCTGATTGGTGAGAAGTTTGGCTAGCACCTGTTTGACATGAGCGATGAGTGTCTCTTTGTCTGGGGAGTAGATATTGTCAATTTAATGTAAGTGAAATCTAGTAGGGATGTTGTCAGCAAATTTTCCCAGAATATGTAGTAGGACGTCGTTAATCAGACAATGAAATACTGTGGGTGCTGATAACAGTCCATATGGCATGACACAGTATGCATGTGCCCACATGGCATGACTCGTGAGAGAGGATAACAATATTTTACTGTGACTTGGTTATGGCCTTGATAGTCGATACATGGGAATAGACTGCCCCCTTTCTTCTCCATGAAATAGAAGCCGAAGGATGCTGGTGATGTCAAAGGGCAATGTTTCCCTGTTGAAGAGCCTCCTTGATGTAATCACTCATGACTTGAGTTTCCTTGATTGACAAAGTGTAAACATGGTTATGAAGTGGTGTGGCTCTGGACAGAAGCTCAATGGGACAGTCATAGGGACAGTGTGATGGTAGTCCACTAGATTTGCCCTTGCTGAAAACATCCTTGGTATTCATGAGGAATTTCCACTTGGGACTGAGTCTCTGGGATTTCAATGGTTGTGGAGGTGATACAGATCAAAGGAACTTGGAGACACTTCAATGCGCTGGCCAGCGTGTGATCTCCTCCTTCCAGATAAATTGAAGGTCATGGGTCTGCATCCAGGAGAACCTGAGCACCATAGGGGAACTTGATAGTGACTGTGATGAGGACTGAGGTCTGTTCCTGGTGCATGGCACTGACATGGAGGGTTATGAGTTTGGTGCAGTGGGTGATGGCCCCCATATGGCTGTTCCACATGGCTTAGCTTGGCTTAGCCAAGCTGCCTGGGTTCTGTGGGGTGGATTTCAGGAATCAGGATGGTTGTGGCTTTGATTCTTCCCTGGTTCCAAAGCATGACACAGAGATTAATAAACATGTCAGTAAGATAACTGAGGGTGACTTGATCATCCAACTAGGCCAGCTCAGCGAGGATGTCGGTGTTGAGCACTTGACGATAAGAGCATTCCAGCCAGTTCCAGCGGCTGATGTGGAAAGTTCAATGCATATTCAGTGGTGCTTAGGCCCCCTTGTTAAGGAGTCTCTCACCAATCTCCTTGACCTCAGGAGAGCAATCAAATACCTTCTGGAAGAACAGAAGGAAGTGCTTGTATGAAGCTATGTGTATATAGTCTGCTTTGGACTGTAAAAATGTTGTCCATGCTAGCACTGACCATGCTAGTGTACTAGTCAGTAAGTTGACAAACTGGGCAATCTTGGTGCACTCCAAGATTGAAAAGTAGAGCAATATTACAAAATTTCTCAATTGTGTCTGCTATTGTAGAGAAAGCAGGAGTAGGGAGCCCATTCTACTTATACTCTCACAATATTACAGTTTTACTATAGATATAGTGGTATCAGTAGTGTAGAGTGATAAGACCACATAATATTAATGCTCTGCTTGCAATGTCTGAAAGTGAGCTGGCATCATTTGGCTCATGAAGCAGGTCTCCGAGAATAAATGATGACACCTTCTAAATTATGTTTATTTGTTCTTTCAGCAGTGGAAACAGTACATGAAGATGATGTTTTGCTTCATCAACAGGTACCTCAGGGGGAATTTAGGATTGTGGGAAAGTGGTGGTTCAACAGTTAAGGCACCAGCTTACTGATTAGAAGCTCAGGGGGTCAAGCCCCACCACCAAGTCACCACCGTTGGGCTCTTGATCAAAGCCAATAACTCGCTATCTTCCTGGGGTGCTGTTTGATGGCTAACCATGCACTCTGACTCCAACTTCTAACATGATGGGAAATGGCAAAGGACTACTGTTTTTGAACAATGTGCAAAGTAAATTTTTAATGAGCTCTGTCATGGAAAGAAGCAAACAAATATTATGGTGTGGCTGTTGGCTATTGGTATGCTATTGGACAGTCAAGGAAACTAATAGCAGTATTTTTATGCCTTTTTTGTTCTATATATGTGCTACACTGATGTCAAACTTCTATTCTAAAATAAGGACCCTAACACATGAGAATATTGATTAGCCTTTCAGATCCATCCATCCATCCATCTTCACACTATTCTTAATTCTCGTGTCTATAAGAGACTTCTGCAATTTCAATTAAACACAAGGTCTGTTTTTCAACATCTGTTTATTCTTGTAGGCGAGTCCCCTAACACAATTCAGACTTTTTGGTATTTCTCAAATTCCAGGACAGATCTTTTGGTATGCAGCCTTTTGTTCTGTGGCTGGAAAATCATGTATGCCTAAATTTCTAGCTCTTTTTGTTTCAGTAGAAAGAAACCCCTTTTCACCACAACTGAGTGCAGGCTGGTTTTCTCTCACAGACTGTACAAGTTGATGACATCCTGAGGGATGCCTCATAGCATGGTTACGTGATTATGTAAGTACTAACCATAAACTTAGATATACCAAGATATATGCAGTTTAGCTATTAAGCCTTCTCAATAATATTCTTCTGTATCTGATGAACGTTGTATGATCCACAGCCTATGAAAACAACATTTAAATTCTTGGTGCCAGACATTTAGGTCTTTTGTCAGGTCCAACAAGCAGTAATATTTAAGACATAATGTCAGATGATGTCTGGATAGGGTGGATCAAGACACAAACACAGGCCTGGATTCTTATAGTTTGAAGTCCTTTTTATATAAACTCGTTAAAAATCGGGAACCATCCTCTCCAAGGCATCCATTGACCGTGGACCAAAGAGAAGCACACCCTCAGACTCCCCAAATTAGCAACATTGATTTTCTTGTTCTTCTTCCTTTTTTTTAAATACGGAAGGAACAAACAATTCCTTTTTATATTATTTAGTAATAAAGCACAACACATTATTTCATTTTGTAGTTAGTGCATTCTTTGGATTTTCTATTGCATAGTTACTGGGTTATTAAGGAACCTTATTTTAAGTGATATCATATAGATTTAGAAAATGCCACCCCTTTTATTACTTGTTGTAGGGCAGAGGATGCAAATATCTAATTTTGGCCTGTAAGACTGTTGGTTTTCTTAACACTTTTTTATATTTACTCCTTTAATCTTTGTGTCAAAGGAGATATATGTGAGATGCTTTTAAGAGATATGGCTTCATTCCATTTCTCTGCCTAAATCAGTTTAGATCAGCCTTCTGTTAATAACACATTCGATTTTGCTGTGGTTGGGCTTTTTTCAAATACTTAGTAGATGCACACAAATTCTGTTCCCCACCTCACCTCTCCCTGGTCTGGCTCAAGCAACCACATGCCAGGGTCACTCCCCTCACACCAAGCCAAACCAGACCCATAATTTTGCTTTTGTTTCTGACATGGCCAAATTATGAAGCCCTAAGCACCACTGGAAATGTTGAGAGAAATGGGGAATAAAGAAATGGAAAGGCATTTCAGGGTGTTAGAAAAACGTATATAATGAGTAAGAAAATTACATCGTTTAGTGCTCAAAAGTATTTCTAAATATATGGATGATTTTAAATGTATTTAATTCTAT
This sequence comes from Noturus placidus, assembly GCA_022414735.1. Lineage (NCBI taxonomy): Eukaryota > Metazoa > Chordata > Actinopteri > Siluriformes > Ictaluridae > Noturus > Noturus placidus. The sequence continues at coordinate 182,214 of JAFFST010054661.1, read as the reverse complement.
TTCCCAATTTATGCTTTTTTTTTTTTTTACTGATGTGATTTCTGACAGCAGCAACAGCAGTCTCAGCTCAGCAACTCTGTCATAAAACAATAAAATGAAAATGAAAACTCGCATGTTTTTTCATTGGAAGAAAAAAAAATTAATATTCAACAACTTTAATGAAACAATAAATGTCAAGTAAATTAATCTACAATGCATCACAAGGAATATACTACAATTCAGTCAGCAGTAGCTGCAAAGGATTTAGCTTCAGGTGATGAGCTGCCATCCATGGCAAGATGTCCATCAGACTTACTGAGATCTGTGCAGAAACAGATCTGCGGTAAGAAAGGAGAGCACGTAATTTAAATTGAATGTTAATTATAGGAACAATGTAAGCACGTTTGTCATTTGACTGCATAAAGTTCTCCTTTGTGCTGTGCTTTTTTTGTATACGCACATCTAACCCTGAGTCTCATTAATACAATATAAGATTTTACACAGTCACTTTACCACCACACAAACATTAATGCATGGTTTTAACTGTTAACTTTTAAATCGATATGAAGTACACCAATTTTGTAAACCATTTACCATTATTACAACATAATGGGCAATAACACCTAATAATTCCAACCAGAGATAATACCCTCATGGGTTTATGCATTTACATCAGTCTTCATAAAGACTTAGCTGCCAAAAAACAACATGACTTCTTAACTAACTTGACTGCACAAATACAACACATCCACTTAACTGGGAAACGGAAAGAGGGTGAAACAAGAAATCCTTACCAAAAAAACCCTGATCTTTAAAAACTAATACAATAGCCTTAGGCCATAAAACCAACACCAAATAAAGAAATACTGAAAACTCAAATATATAGAAAAACAAACAAACAAAAAAAAAAATAAATAAAATAAATAAATAAATAAAACATGCCCCCTAAATTAGTATACAATCAGTTCAAGTAAACATTGCTTCTTTTTTCTAGTTTTGCACTTGCAAAATAATAAAATGTAACTCAATAAAATATGCAGGTTTAGCCATATATTTACATGAATTGGTTTAGTACATAACTTAAAGCATTTAAGTAATTTTTATAGTTTATGTTTTTGAGTAAAAATCACAGATTTGTTTTTATCATACTTACTGAACCACTGAATCATTTTCTTATGTGTCAACATATCCAGTCAGAGGTCTTGAGCAAGATACAGTATCTGGTATCGCAAGTTTTAGTGTCCCATAGCTGTCGCTCCATCCCAATATTTTCATCACTTCAAATATTCTGACAGCTTAAAACATTTTGTATTAAAATAGCTAAAAAGATATATAAATATACTGTAGCTAAAACCAAAGGACAGAGCTAAAATATCCTCTCTACACTGGCTTAGACTTTTAACAGACCAGTCATGATTATAAAAATCTATGGCATCTCTCAGAAAGAGAATTACACCATACCTAGACATTTTACATTACATATTTAGCAGACGCTTTTATCCAAAGCGACTTACAAATGAGAGCACACTCACACACCAATGGTAGCAGAGCTGCATGCAAGGTGCTAGCTTGCCATCGGGGGCAACTTAGGGTTCAGTGTCTTGCCCAAGGACACTTCGGCATGGGATCACCCGGGGCGGGATTCGAGCCACCAACCCTACGATTAGTGGATTAGCGGACAACCCGCTCTACTGACTGAGCCAAACCCTCCACCTGCTCCCCTCAACAGAGTTTCAGCAGTGCCATTGTCTCACTCCTGGCAATACAATATGTGAAGAGAAAATACTCTTTTTTTTTTTTTTTTTGCAATCCATTAGTGTAGAAGTGTTCAGCTGACTAATGGCATTGCATTCCTCTAAATGAAAGAAAACAGATGTTATCTCCAGTTTGACAGAAATGCCACTGATGGAACTACATCTGTGTTTTATTTGTTTTCCCCTACCTGACAAAATGTAGCTTTCCCAGAACACATCTAAGTAACTGTGTGTCCTCAGCATTTTGGTGGTGCATTGTCTGGATAGAAAAACAGAAGCTAATATCTTTCCAATGAAACCGATCCAAGTCAGTACCACATATATTACGTACGAGATATAATATACCCATTCTGTTCTATTATTATGGCCATGTAAACAGACTTTTGCAGTTTATTCTGTGCCAGGGATTTTCATCAAGTGTGTAAGTTGAGAAAATTGTTGAAGCATTAATCATACATTCTGACAGTTGACAAGAATGGATGGTTTCCCTTAATGGGCTCTAATGACATATATACTGACAGATAAACTGCTATCCATTTATTTGGGAATGTGGTAATCATCCATTAAATGTTTAAATTATTATATTTCACATCCTAAATAACAACTTTTTTGGAACACTAAATCAGCTTATGGTCATATCTAAACAGGTCAGTTAAACTTAATACAGGCAGTTTATTTTTCTGGCTTCAACACAGCCTATAAATTAATGTTTATACATTAACCATATATAACCCGTCCAAATGAACTTGGGTTAACAATGGAACTCACTGGAGTATAGTTCTTGAGGTCTCACTGTGTTTTGTTGTTAAGATGATAACAGGATCTGAAAGATATTTAAATGTGGTGACCTTTAGAAATAAAGTTAAGGAATACTTCTTCTTGAGGTACACCAAGTAGGCATACTTTTGGTTTTCAAGAATGTGAAAACCTCAGGAGTTCGAGCATTTACCTCATACAAACAACGAGGAACAACTACAGACAAAACAAATTAGTATTGTAACATAAGAGCCAAAGCGCAAGACAATCCTGCTCTGGTCTGTTTAGCCATCCAGCCCACCACTTTTTCCTCCGTTTTGTTCCTACATTTTCACTTTTCATTTTCTTTTTTATTTGAAGATCGACGCCAAGCACTCAGTGTGCTTAGCATAGGTGATACCAAGCATATGAAGTGATCAATTTATACACATTAAAAGTGAGCAGGTGGGAATTTGATCAGCTCAAGAATACCTATGGAGGGATGAGTTTCAATGTGAGAGGGTATCATCTAGACTGTAGTACATGTAGTTTTTTTCTTTGGTTTATTTACCTTTTTTGGTTATGTTTCAGACATATGTTCCAATTATTTTAGATCAATGAGTTAAATTTTGTAGACATAAGCAAGTTTTAATTTAATAGAACCATGACCATTAATTTAATTAAACCAAGACAGACCTTTGCCACAATAGAGATTACTTTGGGATACCATTTTTATTAGCTGACCCAGGGGCCATTGAAGCAATAGTAACCATCATAATGTTGTGGTTTGAACTGTGTGTATGAACTTAAATCCAGGAATCCTAAATTCCTTCCCATGATAAAATCACTGCAGCACACGG
>JAFFST010054661.1:103977-115404 GCA_022414735.1 Noturus placidus | reverse complement strand
ATATATATGTGTGTGTGTGTGTACATACATATACATACATACATGTACATGGTTGAAATTGATTTTTTATTTGGATTTTATGTAATGGACATACACAAAATAGTCCAGTTTGGTGACATGAAATGAAAAAAAAAAAAGGTTTTATTAAAAAGATATATATTTAAAAAATGGAAAAGTGGTGCATGCATATGTATTCACCTCCTTTGCTATGAAGCCCCTATATAAGATCTGGTGCAACCAATTACCTTCAGAAATCACATAATTAGTTCAATATAAAAGTCCACCCGTGTGCAATCTAAGTGTCACATGATCTCAGTATATATACAGCTGTTCTGATAGGCCCCAGAGTCTGAAAAACCATTGAGCAAGGGGCACCGCCAAGAAAGCGGCACCATGCAGCCCAAAGAGCTCTCCAAACAGGTCAGCTGTGGAGAAGTACAGATCAGGGTTGGGTTATAAAAAATATCCGAAACTTTGAATATCCATTATTAAAAAATGGTAAGAACATGGCACCACAACTAACCTGCCAAAAGAGGTTACATAACATATATAAATATATGTTTATTGTGTATGCATAAATTATGAACAGAGAGTTTTTTTTAATGACTTTATTTTCTAGGGTAATTGTTTGATATGCTTTATTGCTTTCTATTGTTATTCCTTTAGAAAGAATCCTTTGGACGAACTTTGGCTAGGTGAATTATTAAGTTGAAGTGATCATAATTCATTGCATTCCTATTAAAATGACAGAGAGAACCTTAAAAGAATTTTAGATCTTAATCTCTTGAGGCTTTGTGCCTGTGATCCTTTGACCTTAATACATAATTATCTTTAAAAAAATATATATACACACACACACATATATATATATATATATATATATATATATATATATATATATATATATATAACTACAAGCATCCTTAATTCTCATGACTTGCATCATTTCTTGAAAGTATTAAATTAATATTTACATTTATACCAAGTGTGCATTACCAGCTGTAAATGTTTTTAAAATTTCTCCTTTTGGTGTATCAGTGCATCAGGGCAGAATCAGGAATACAGGCATAATAAATGCTGTAATCCTTATCAGTAACATTAATCGTCTACAAAGGATAAGACTCCCTTTGATGCTGAAAACAATTATATTTGAATGTTCAATTAAAAATCATCGAAACGTGATTTCAGAGGGAGATTATTTGGGGGCAATCCCATTCTTGAATCCCAGGTGTGTCATATAGTGTGGAGAAAGAAAAAAAAAACATCATACTGTAGAGTGCTTCTTGAAAGGTCGTGAAATCTTTAGAATTTTCTACATTTTTGCATAAACTTGACCTAAAACATCATCAGATTTTCACACAAGTCCTAAAAGTAGATAAAGAGTACCCAATTACGTTGGTGGATTTTCTTTCAGTTACCAGCTACATTTAGTTACACTTATTGCTGCGCAATATTGGATCATTTTCCTCAATAAATAAATGACCAAGTATAACATTTTTGTCTCATTTGTTTAATTGGGTTCACTTTATCTACTTTTAGGAAAATCTCATGATGTTTTAGGTCATATTATGCATAAATGTAGAAAATTATAAAGGGTTCACAAACTTTCAAGCACCATTGTAGCTGGTAGAAAGGATAACACATAAATGTGGTGTTATGTATACATGCATTGTCCAGTACAGACTGGTTGTTTGAACATAACACAACTGCTCTGGGAACTCACTATGACTGCTTAAAAAAAATAAAATAAATAAAAAACGTTTATATGACTATCTGAGGGATTTCATTAAAAAATATTGATTTTCCAAACTGCCAAACCCTTTTCTCATTTAAAATTGATTTTCTTCCTGTGCCCACTGGAATCCTAAGAGAGATAGATTTCAGCACTGCAGCAATAATTTCAACTATGCAACACATAAAAATTATATACTATCAAAGATTCACACAACACTTTATTTAAAAATTGTGGACTATGCCTCAGGGCTCCCGTCCCATAGTTCTTCCTACAACTCACTGAGAGATGGGCTTGTTTTTTTTTTTTTTTTTTTTTTCCTGCCAGAGATAACTTTTGTTTCATGCATACCATAATCAAGGGATTTGACCACAGGTTATTACGACCATGTGGTGTGTACAAAATAAGGTCCAAGTCAGCAAGATGACAGATTTATTGTGTTATGATGTTTTTAATGATTTATATTTCGTCCACACGGCCAGTGGTCGTATTTAGAAGTGGTCGGAACGTCTGAATAAGGGACTTTTCTCAGTGTACATGAATTGGCTCAGATATGTTACATGATGAATATTGTCTTGTTTAAGGGAACAATCCCAAATAAGGTCTCAAGGCATGGTAGTGGAAAGCAGGTTTTGACAATCAGCGGGATATCCTCAAATATACCAATGGATTATGATCGTTATTAAAAATGACATAAACCTACACTAGCTAAATATATAAATCCACCAGATATACAGTACTGTATACTGTAGTATTGTATTACAGCACATATTATTGCTCTCTCTCTTAAGTGGATGTGAATGGTTAATATTCAATTATTGCCATTAGTATAATCAACATAAACATATAAATAAAATACGTTTGCCATAAAAGCAAATTGCAGTCACATATTTGGGCTACAAAAAAAAAATCTCTCCCTGCAATGAAATCCCAAAGTCAGTCAAATGCAAATTTATTTAGTTTCTAGGAAAGAAAAAAATATCAGTGCAGCAACACATCCAGCAAGTTGAGAAAAGATAATTAAAGAGTGCTTTTTAGTTATTATCCAAGTTGTTGTTGTTCTTTTAAAGTAGAATGTTAAATTAGTTTGTGTATACCTTACTGCACACTGAAGCTAGGCTACAGCAAAGTAGAACCAATGTTAAATATGTAAACTGTACACTGTGCTAAAGAGTGGTGTCTGACGTCAACACGCTATTATTGCTTAAACCATTTTAGGAAAATAGAAATAGATTTGTCACAGGACTTGGGAGCTTTTTCTTGAGAAGTCTGTCAGTCACTTTCAGTCAGGCGTTTATACAAACTTTTTTTCCCCCATCTTTCTCTGTTTATTTACATTTAGTACAAAAGACATTTCTACCCGTTAGTGCTTTTTTTTAAGATACTATAACATAAATAAACAATTTCAGTGTTCAAACATACAGTTCCAGTGTGACTGGACAGCTAACATATCCCACCAAGTTCCAGTTGGCAGTAGGAGGTTTCTTGTAGCAACAACTCAGTTTTTCAGGCTGCACTGTCTTCTCTTCTTTACAGAGCTTAGGATCATGTTCCTTCTCTTTTTAGCCCTATATTCTAAGTGAGGTTACCTTAACCAATCCTTTCGGATTTCTTTCTGAAGGGTCCGATTAATTTCCAAAATGATCGTAGCCTCCTTTTGGTCCTTTATTTATCAGCATCATATGAAATGGAAAATAATACAGTCCCCAGAATGCATGCGTAGTCCAGGGCATGGCATGCATCAGGCAGTCCTTTTTCTTGAGTCTGTATGGATACATCAGTGCATGAGCTTTTGGTAGTTTATTAAACTCATTAAAAAGCTGGACTGGTACCTACTGAGGTTAGCAATTAACCTCTACGGGAAAGCAAATATAAACATTCTGCTGTGCAAAACGATGCTGTGAAGAGCTGAAGACTGTAAAATTCCCATTCGGTTTCTGATATTTTTTATATATTTAAAAAATAATCTCTCTCTTAGTCAGCTAGTATTCCACCCAAACTGTTCGTATATGTCCTCGTCTCAGCTCACCTGTCCTCGTTTTCATTTACAGGTGAACACCTCCGTCCTCTCACTGCAGGTGTTGCATTTGACAAAGCAGCACCATTGAAACTTGCAGTTACACTGCCACACCTTGGTGTACTGGTGAGTGTTGTACCCTCGGCCACAGCACATGAGGTCGCAGCCATCTGTATGTGCCGATGTTCTGTTACATAAACGTCCCTGCGTCCCCACGCTGCCTGTCTTAGCATCCTCCTCGCAATAGTTAGGTGAACGCTCAATGTAGACCAAATCTGTCTCCTCTGGTTTTTGATAGCCATGCATTTTCTTCACCTTGAGGAAGGTAGGCTGGCGTAGTCTACTGGCTCGAACTACCTCCACATGGACCGCTTTATTGTACTTGTCCTTCAGGACGTAGCCTATTTCTCTAAATTTTGGAAGGGTGGTCCAGCATGTCTTAGTGGTGCAAGAGCCCGACACACCATGGCATTTACACTCCAGTTTCATCCGCTCTTCTAGCACCTGAGGACAACGATGTAAACAGGAGGTTACGATACAGCAATCTTACGAAAGATAGCATTAAACAGCACTGAACTTATGATAAGATCATGTTATTGATTTTTATGTGTAACTACGCTTGCAATATTAAAGATAGAGGGCATGTCTGCGGGACAATTTACATCCAAACAAATATCTCAATTATATAGACTACCGTGTAATTTTACTCGAAGAGATTGTCTTAAGCATATGACATAGTAGTTGATTCATTGTATTCCTAGTTAATTTGAACTACAATATCAGTGTCATTATTATGAATAATGAAGTGCACGGGTACTTTACGAAGTGTTTATGTAAGATATTATAAGTGTCATGTAGACCACAACATAACACATTACTGAAACCTTCATTTAGTAATCTGCTGGCATACCAAAGACTTTGCATGACTGAAAGAAATATATATATTTCTAAAAAAATCCTGTTAATAAATAAATAAACAAATGTAAACATGTACTTAGCCATAATACATTATGTTGTTACTCATTCTACCTTCATGACCTTCTGACCACATGTAAGGACAGGAAAAGTAAATATGAGTCATTTACCAAGACTGTGGGTCATTTAAGTGTCACGGCATGACTTTTCCTGGTTATATTTGTATTCCATTTGATATTGTTTGCATTAAAACCTAATCTATTGATTCATGTCTCATAGTAATCCAAACTTGTCCTCATCACTACCTGTATGTATAAAGCCTTACAGCAAAACTGTATAAAATGTTTGTTTGTTTATTGGCAGGGCTTGTTTGGATTTAACCTCCATTGTCAGTGTCTTCTAAATAAAAATAAATAAATAAATAAAAGAACATCTTTATTCAGCTTGTTTTCACCACTAGCTAGCTGATCCAAGACAGATTATAAAGTTTAACTCCACATCAGTCCTTTTCATTAATCCCGGCATGGCTGTACACACTTCAGAGAATACGTTTACATTTAGTGGGATGATGTACACCAGTTTTGCCCAAAGTTCTTCAAAGCTAGCTCAAACCACACACACACGTCTGATAGCAATTGAAATTCCAGAGAAGCAGCAGTGCTCCTGCTCGTTGCAGAGTCACGTGGTAAATTAAAATCCTCCGGACCTCCTCTGCCACTCCGTCATGCCACCAGTCAACTATTACCATGATGACTTCTTTATAAACGTCAGGGGGAAAAACCTTGAAGCAGTGAAGCGAATACTGTGTTTTCAGTGCATCAGAAAGAGGCTCACAATAATATCCTGTTACTGACTTTACACTTCATGATTCCATGCAATGGACTAGAGGGGGATTGGCGGGGCTCCATCTGGCAACCGCAGACTGGGCTCCGCTCGGCTCAGCCTGGCTCTTCCAGCACACACAATAAAGAGCTGCGTTATTAATTAGATCCATTTGCCACCAGAGTGCACTCTGAAGCAGAAGAACTGTGCTGTTAGGGTGCATGTTATTTTATGTTCTTGGATGACTAATAACAAACAAACATGGCCAAGAGGAGCAGCGCCAAGCCAAACCAGTGCTGGAATCAGGAGGATGCCACAAGATGGTGGAGGGAAAACGCACAGTAATTGGCTAAAGGAAAACAAGCTGTCAAAAATGTTTTGACTGTTACTTATCAGCCAGAGCGTCTCCAAAATCACACCCTGTAAGTGTCTGTGTAGGGTGCTGCCTCTTTTTGCTGGAATGTTTTTGCTGGTTGTATGTAATTCACTTCAAACACTTGTTCTACACAGGCCTGACATAAACAAACTATACCCCATATACACTCCAATGTGCACACAAAGTGCTTAGAGTGCTTTTCAGACCATTTATCAAGCAGATAATATAAAGATTGGTTAATTATTGGTTAATTATGATACGACCTTAGCATACAGCTGCAACAAATCTATGGACAACACCATTGCCATAACAATGCACATCGCTCTCACACATCTAGAGGAAAACGTTGGCATATAACATTATCAATTAACACTTCCTGACAAGTATACCCCAAGTGGTGATAACAGGTAACTTAACCTGCTCCACACAGCCCCCTCTTGTACACCCTACTGACACATGACTGCAAATACATGTCCAATATAATTTTTAACAACCATCCTTGGTCTCATCACTAATGGTTATGAGACAGCCTATCAGGAGATCAGAGCTCTATCAGAATGGTGTCATGGCATTGACCGCCCTCTTAATGCCAGGAAAACAAAGGAAATAATAGTGGACTACAGGAAGCTGCAGGTGTAAGTGCATAGCCCCATACACATCGACAGAGCTGTCACTGAAAGAGTCAGAAACTTTAAGTTCCTCAGTGCTCACATCACCGATGACCTGATCAGAAGGTCTGCCTGCCAGAGTCTCTGTAGTCTCTATATCAAGAAGTTTGGACCCTAACATCCTCACCAACTTCTGTTGGTGTACTAGAGAGAGCATCCTCTCTGACTGCAGCACTGTATGTTATGGTATGTTATGATATGGTATGGCATGGTAGTTGCTCCACCCACAACCACAAGGGCTCACCAGACAGTGATGAAAACAGCAAATGGCAACAGACACCCAGCAATACAGGACATCGACCGGACTTGGTGCCTGAAGAAAGCTGACAAAATCACTTTAGACAGCAGTTATCCAGCACTGTTAAATGTCAGTTTCTACCCGTGCACAATTAGGCCCCTAAACAGCTTGTGGGTTCATTTCAATTCCCAAAATCACTATGTCACTTTACATACTGTACATTCTCCATTGTCACTTCACAATTGTTCAGTTTGCACAGTGCAATACTTTGTATTCTGTATTTTAATATGTATTTTCTCATCTCTCTTCTCCACTTATGCCTATTACATATTGTTTATTGTACTCTTTTTGTACTTATTTTATTTTATTTGCATAATTTTTAAGTTCTTGTGTGTGTACCTAAGCCTCACTATAAGCATTTAAAAATATATACTGTATATGACTTTACATACTGTGCAAATGATAAATAAACATGAATTGTTTTAAGCATCATAATGACCTACTGGTTAGAACAGGACATTCACTCACATGATGCAAGCAAGGCCATACCTGGTGCTGTTACATTCCTAGTAACTAAAGAATCAAAACAAATAAGAATAGCGTTAAAGCCTGAGCAGGTGCTTTTTTGAATTACCTTTCTTCCTGCTTCATTGTTGTGCAGGTTCATCAGGCGGCGCGCATTTTTTTTTATCTCCCGAGCATCCACAAACCTCCGGGAGAACTCGATGCCATGTTTGATGTCAGCGGAGCAGCCTCCCCACTTCCAGCCCTCCTCTTGGTTGTAGTAGCCCTGTTTCTCACGATCACAGCCACAATGGCTCATGTTGCCTTGGCTACATGCCGCTGTCACCGCATGGGCCACTCCGGCAGCTGTGATGGCATAGGTGAATGCAGCCTCCTTGCTGCCTGGGGAAAGAGAGATTAGCCTGTGATATCTGCTCCACTCATTAACACTGAACAGTATGTCACTTAATCACTGAATGTTTTACGTTTTATTATAACTGCACTGTTTCTTGCTCTGAACTGGGCAAATGTCCATTGTTCATATGACGCATATGATTGACTGTTTTACTGTATAGTTATCTTTTACTGTGAGGCGTCCTTGAGCTCTGGAAATGCACTATACAAATTCAACATATTATTATTATTATTATTATTATTATTATTATTATTATTACTATTATTATTATTATTACTCCTCATCAACTAGAGGAAGGCTAGAGTTAGCCAGTAGCATTTGGTCTGAAACCTGTAGCCCTGCTACTAACACTACACTTTACTATCTAAGTCTTAACTAAGCCTAAGACTAGGAAAGCTTCAGGCCCAGTTGGTGTTTCACCCGTGTGTCTCAGATCCTGTGCTACCTATACACTTCCAGAATGAGGAAGAAGGCTGGAAAAATGACGCTGGACCCCACTCACCCTGCCCACTAACTTTTTGAACTGTTGCCCTCTGGCTGACGATTCAGAGCTCTGAGCACCAAAACCATCAGGTTCAGGAACAGTTTTTTCTCCCAGGCTATTCATCTCATGAACAGTTAATTTCCCCATTGAGCAATAATTATGTGCAATACACAGTTTAGACTTTTTTATATTTATACAACACATACAACTTCTGCCACTACATTACATTCTCTTGCACTGTATATAACAGATTTATATTAGATTTGCACTATATATATATATATATATTTTTTTTTTAATTTTCTATTCTATTATTAAGGGTGGCTGTGGCTCAGTCGGTAGAGCGGGTTGTCCACTAATCCACTAATCGTAGGGTTGGTGGTTTGAATCCCGGCCCGGGTGATCCCATGCCGAAGTGTCCTTGGGCAAGACACTGAACCCTAAGTTGCCCCCGATGGCAAGCTAGCACCTTGCATGCAGCTCTGTTATTATTATTATTATTATTATTATTATTATTATTATTATTGTCCTCTTAATGATTTGCATTGTTGTGCACTAGAAGCTCTTGTCACCAAGACAAATTCCTTGTATGTGTAAGCATACTTGGCAATAAAGCTGATTCTGATTAAGCATGTGCTTATTTAAAAAAAAAAAAAAAAAAAAAAAAAAAAAGTTAAATTGTTAGGTGATTGCTATTAACATTTAGGTATTTGTTTTTACTTTTTTAGAATTCATATCAAAAATCATTCAAATCAAAATAATCTTTTCAATCAACTAATATTTTAAATCAAATACATTGTGGCCTAACAAACAGCCTGCTTAAGCACCAACCCATGGCATACTGACAGTGCAAGAAAGTAGTGCAGGTGCTGTCCAATGTGCTGAATTCCTCAAGCAAAGCACCTTGCAAGCTGGCCACATGAAAGAGGGAAAGGTCCACAGGCCTCTTTGTCTCCAAAAATGACTATAGACTTTCTAATGGTACACATATTGTATGACAATCAGAACCCTGTGTTCATGCTAACTCTATGTACAGGCCAGTAAAGAAAAGATCACATTATATAGAAGAAAATAATTTACGTATAGCATGTAGCATACACATGTAAAAACTCATCAGCCTTTTCTTCTGTCAGTGCTTTAAATTCGTGTGGATTAGAACCCTAGACGATACTCATTCCTCACAAGAATGAGTGACGATTCTTTTCTTCTCCTGTGCTCTTTTACCTTTGTTATTTTTGTTGTTGGGTTTTTTTTTTTTCTTGAGTGTCTGACACAACCAGACAATGACTCACAACCAACTACTCACTGTTGTTCTGGTTACAATTCAAACCCTGTACAGTCAGCTTGTGGTAACCTAAACAAACCTATACGCACATACTCACACCCGCGCACACACACACACACAGTCACACACACACACACACACACACACGTACCCCACTAAACATTTATTCAAACAGGTCACCACATACACAGTGCCAGCATAATGGTAAAAACACATGCATATTCTGCAGTCATACAAGCACACGGGAAATGATCGAGCATCAGTGGGTTGTCACCCCCTGTTGGGTCTGGAACTGCTGAAGCTGGTAATGAGAGCATATTACAGCTGTGTACAGAGAGAGGGAGAGAGACAGAAGTCCCTGTGTTTGTTCTGTAGCCTCGGCCAGGATAGACTACTTACTTTCCATATCACTGTAGTCAAGTGAAAAAATAAGTACACAGTGAAAAAAATGATTTTTTTTTTCTGTTGTTGTTTTTAACATATTTGGACAAGCAAACATCTGATCCTCTTTGAAACAGTGCCTATACGAAAGGCGATACATTATAAAATGACACATAAAATTGACGTGTTGTAGTCATTTTCACAATTTAAATGAACATAGAAACAGATCTGTCACATGGAAAAACTAAGTACACCTCTTCATTTATCACACCTTCAAATCCATAAAATTAGAATCAGGTGTTGAAGATTGGGTGGCAGTGATTAGGACCTGCTTAGGGAGTGCAGGTGGAACCAGTCTTATTTATACCGCTCTCATATCTAGTGTCTGGTGTTCCCTTTTCTATTGAGGTGTGCGGTGTCATCATCCACAGATCAGAAAAATAAGTTGTGGATGCCTATGAGTCTGACAAGTGATTTAAAAACAACTAAACATTATCTGAAATACATCATTCCACTGTAAGTAAAATAATCTACAAATGGCTCAGATTTCAAATGATTACCAATTCATCCAGGACAGGCCGTCCCAGCAAATTCATCCCAAGAGGAGACCAGCTGATGCAAAAAGAAATCTCTGAGAGCCCCAAAATTTCATCGCAGGATCTGCTAGTAAGTCTTGCAGCTGTTGGTGTCAAAGTGCATGCTTCTACAATCAGAAAAATGTGCACAAATTTGAGGCGTGCCATAAGAGACACCTTTGCAACACTACAGTTTGCCAATGAGCATATATGCAAGAGAGTCGTCAAAATTTCCAGCAAGCCTGGTGGACAATTATGCAAAATACCTACAAGAAGTTATTTCTGTTAAAGGGGGCAAGTCTAAATTCTGAGGCCAAGTGTGCACTTATTCTTTTCCACAGAAGAATATCACATCTATTCAGAGTTCTGTTGAATAAATGATTGAAAAAGCTCATTTTCTTTGTGGATTTGTTCAAGTATATCAACTTAATTAATCAGCACCGTTTCAAAGATGATCAAATGTCTGCTTGTCCAAATATGTAAAAATAAAAAATTTAAAAAATAAAAATGCCAACACTTTCCATAGTGTGTACTTATTTTTTTTCACGTGACTGCATATACAGTGCCTTGCGAAAGTATTTGGCCCCCTTAAACTGTTCGACCTTTTGCCACATTTCAGGCCTCAAACATAAAGATATAAAACTGTAATTTTTTGTGAAGAATCAACAACAGGTGGGACACAATCATGAAGTGGAACCAAATTTATTGGATATTTCAAACTTTTTCAACAAATAAAAAACTGAAAAATTGGGCGAGCAAAATTATTCAGCCCCCTTAAGTTAATACTTTGTAGCACCACCTTTTGCTGCGATTACAGCTGTAAGACGCTTGGGGTATGTCTCTATCAGATTTGCACATCGAGAGACTGAAATTTTTGCCCATTCCTCCTTGCAAAACAACTCGAGCTCAGTGAGGTTGGATGGAGAGCGTTTGTGAACAGCAGTTTTCAGTTCTTTCCACAGATTCTCGATTGGATTCAGGTCTGGACTTTGACTTGGCCATTCTAACACCTGGA
>JAFFST010054661.1:91410-103137 GCA_022414735.1 Noturus placidus | reverse complement strand
TGAAACGTGGCAAAATGTCGAACAGTTCAAGGGGGCCGAATACTTTCGCAATGCACTGTATATATATATATAAGTGTTTAATTCTACTCTTGTGGAAACTGCAGTGTTAAGAATTTTAGTAATCTTTCTCTGCTGCAGTCATAATGATTGTATGCAGTGGTTTAATGTGTTTATGCACAGACTATTAGATTTTTCATCAGCACAAGATAATAGGAAAAATGTAAAAGAGGTATGTATTGCTGAATTCTGTTTCTCCATCTGCCTCTCACTTTCTCCTCTTCCCCATTCTGCATTAGTGTGATTGCAGTAGTGTGACATCCAGAAATTAACCAAAAAAAACCCCACACAAATAGGATGTGAAGAGTCCAGCTCCAATGCTGTGACTCTGTTCCAGGAGGAACCACCCTGGGATAGCCTTGTGCTATGCCAGTGGAAAACTGGACAGACCAGAAAAACCTCAATGGACTTGGAGAAGTCCAGGGAGAATAACACAGCATTATTAAACCACGTGGCTTAAAGGGTTCAGTGGCAAGATGTCTGTGACAAGAGTCCAAGACGAGTAGGAGAAAGCAAAGATCCTTCAGATCCTTTCTCCTCACTCTAACCTATAGATAGGTTCAATTGACCTCCTATGGAAAAGATAGACATTTATCCGTGACATTTGGCTCGGACGCAGCAGAGTGGACCACTAAACAAACTCTGTATGAAACAGCAGATCAGATTTACAACCATAGAGAGAACAATACAGTACTAAAACACGCGGTTTTTCTTTCCCTAGGATGCATTCTGTGGTTTTCCGATGTAGAAACGTACAGTTCATTCAAACTTCTAAAAATGAAGACATTTAAGGACACTGCTTTGACCAAGAGAGCACTAAAACATCATAGCACACAGAGCCTCCATGTTCCTTTTTAATGTAATCCACAGTGACAAAGTAATTATACTGGGCTTCTGCAATGTAGCTATAATTGTGGGCTGTTGTAGGTTTATTTTTTTGGAAGGTTTCGGGAGATTCACTCAGAATTGCTTCTACCCCATTAGGCCATCTCAGTACCTGTTGAATTTGGCAGAGTATACAACTGCTGAAAAATGACCTGAGAAAGCTGCACCATGATCTTTTTCTCTGCCTTAAAGTTATGTCTGGGAGAGCACTGGAGCACTTTGTGGTAACACATATTAGTCAGAAAAACAGGGATATTGCACACTTGCACCTAGAGGCTTGGGTACACTTAGCAATGTATGCAGTAAACGCCTACAGGGTTCAAGTGTTGATCTACAGGCAACTCCAAGTGACTACACTGTGCCTTGCCCTCCCTAGGTTTGAGGTTACTCAAATGTTTATTCATCACTGAAGCATTTTGCCTCTATGTGTCTGCATGTAGTTAATGTTGCACCACTTACTCACACAAGGTGCCTGTTGATGGCTGAATAAATAAAGAGAAAAAAAGTGGCACCCACTGGTGGTTGCAGGGTGCTGCAGGACTGGAGTCAGCAAAGCTAACATAAAGCTTCAGGAATTTTACAAAACAAATCCATTAAAAGCCATACTCATAATAAGCAATTATATAAGGACTCAGCAAAATGATGTCTCAATTGCTAATGCAGGATTGCATGGAATAAGCCATTGATGCTTGCTCCAGCAGAAGCAAAACTAAGTCCTGCTTTGTATATCAACGATAGAGAAACTGATTAATGTACTGGTGCCTTTGGTTTTCCATTCGGTTTAATGTCACACTGCCGTGAACATGTGTTCCCATCAAATTATGTTGTGGTTCATGAGTTTTATAGTTAGAGGAGGCAACAATGCTTTTTTACTGGGCAAAAATATCAATAGTTTTGCCAGAGGATCATGCTTTATAACATGTTATGTGTATGAAGGTGTATATACTCAGAAAGTAATGTTATTCGATGCTTAAAAAAAACAAAAACTGCTATTAAATTTAGTCAACTCAAATTCACCGTATTTCACAGAGCCTTGTTTACGCAAGCCAGACATTAATTAGACAGTAATAACTCAGACAGTATTCTAATATAGATGTAGCTGAATTCAGGATTGAGACTGAGTTCATGAAAAATTACAGTACTATATGAGCCTGTGGCTAAAGACTTCAAAGTAATAAATAATGGAATTATAAAATGGCTGTATACCATTATTTTGTCCCCTTTCACATTTGAATGCACTTGAATTGTATTACCTATATATATATATATATATATATATATATATATATATATATATATATATATATATATATATATTCAAAGTAAATGTGATAAGGTGGGAAAGACTAATAGGAATTCAGCCAGTTTCTCGCTCTCCAATCAATGCAGTGTATTCATTGCATTATGTGAAGCTGAGCAATCTGATCTCCCAACATCCTGTTTCAACACCTCCACTGTCCAGGCCAACAGTGGCACGCAGATCGGCCTGATAGCACAGCCTACTCACCCTTCCCTCTATCTGTGCTTCCATCCATCCATCTGTCTCTCCATTTGTCCTTCCAAAGTTCCAGTCACGCCTACATTGGCCGAGCCACCAGAGACGGATACAGATTAGACTGATAATATCTCCTACCTAGTCATCCATCTAACTGTCCATTTGGCTACCAGGCTCTGTTGGCTAACAGGGATGAGGCAGGGAGGGAAGGTTTACCAGGGGAAACTGTGCTGCATCAGCACACACTCCTTTGAACAAAGGATGTGAAAAAGTATTGGAATATCATAATACAATATAATATCATATCATATCATATCATATCAATGCTGTGTGGTTTTATTTCATACAAAATGTGAAGAATAAAACACACACTCTCTCTCAGTCAGACAGGAACTAAGAAACACAAAAGAGTGAAAACGTACTATATATGGCCAAAGGTTTGTGGACAACTGTCTATCACACCAATTTGTCCATGTTGAACATTCCATGCCTGATTTAATCCCCCTTTGCTGTTATAATAACCTCTACTCTTTTGGGGAGTCTTTCCACTAGATTTTGGAGCGTGGCTGTGGGTATTTGTACTCATTCAGCCACAAGATCATTAATGAGGTTAAGCACTGATGTCGTGTGAGGAGGTCTGGGGTGCAGTCAGTGTTCCAGTTCATCCCAAAGGTGTTCATCCCAAAGTGGGGTTGACATCAGTGCTTTGTACAGGACACACGAGCTCCTCCACTCTAACCTTGGCAACCCATGACTTCATGGAGCTCGCTTTATGCTGGAAACATGCTGGAACATGTTTGGGCCCCTTTATTACTAGTGTAGGAAAACTGTAATGCTACAGCACACAAAGACATCCTATACAATGGTGTGTCTTCTTTCTCTTATTATTTCACATATAATCCCACATTTGCAAATTCTCACTGGAGACATTGCACATTTCCAAGTTTTATATACTTGTGACGCTCACCTACAAGACCTTGTCTGGAACAGCACCCTCCTACCTCAACTCTCTGCTGAAGGCTTACGTTCCCACACGTAATCTGCGATCGATTAGCGACCGACGTTTAGTAGTTCCTATTCATCGCGGCACAAGGTCCCTTTCCAGAACCTTCACACTAACTGTTCCTCAGTGGTGGAATGAACTTCCAACCTCAATCAGGACGGCAGACTCACTCACCATCTTCAAGAAACAGCTAAAGACCCCCCTCTTCCATCAACACCTAACCATCTCATAAAAAAAAAAAAAAAATTGCACTTACACCTCTACTCTGCGCACGTTGCTTCTTCTAGTACTCAATTAATAGATCTTGTATAGTAGCACTACTTGTATTGTTCTCTGCTTGATATCACTTTGCTTGTATCTCTCATTTGTAAGTCGCTTTGGATAAAAGCGTCTGCTAAGTGAATAAATGTAAATGTAAATGTAAATATACACAAGAAGAATTCAAAGTATCAGTATTGGCATTGGTATACTAATCTTGGTGTTACTTGGTACTGAATAGAATTGAATAGTGATCACCCACCCCTTGTGTGAATGTACTGTATACACTTGAACAAAAACCACCGTATAACAATAATTTTTCTTCTTTGTATCAATGAAATATCAGGATATTTGAAAAAGGAAAGGAGGTTCATGCTGTATTTCTTTATAAGAAAGCATTTGTGGTGCTCAGTACTAAAATGAGAGAGGAATTGTACTCCTTTTATTCCTAATTTCCAGGGGACAAAATAATAATTAATGCCATTACAAATGTCTTCTTTTAATGGTATGCAATTCAGTATTTATTAGTATTTAACCAACACACCTGTTGATACAGTCCTTCTTGCTTCCATGAAAATAGTTGACTGTCTCTAAGTGAATGAGAATTGTAAGGAAGCTGTACATTAACGAGAACTATATCTAAGTCTATACTGGGAACAATGCACACACCAATCTCCTGAAAATGTCGATCAATCTCAGTGCACCATTCACATTTACTCATTCATTTAGCGGACGCTTTTATCCAAAGCGACTTACAAATGAGAGCACACTCACACACCAATGGTAGCAGAGCTGCATGCAAGGTGCTAGCTTGCCATCGGGGGCAACTTAGGGTTCAGTGTCTTGCCCAAGGACACTTCGGCATGGGATCACCCGGGCCGGGATTCGAACCACCAACCCTATGATTAGTGGACAACCCGCTCTACCGCCTGAGCCACAGCCGCCCATACTCATGCACCTACTCATTCACATCTACAGGCAATTTAGCTGTGAAGCGGTAATGCTGCCTAATATACCAACACGCTGCCTTCTTTTGACATTTTTTTGACAACCCTTGTGGATCAAATGGCAGAAGTACCAGATATAATTGTATAATTTCTAGGTCTTGATAAGTCTATACAATAGACAGTAAAAGCTGTATGTTTCAACCCTGTTGCATAGATAATGATGGAAAGCATAGTTTGAGCATTAAACCCAGACAACTTGAATTTGAAGAGAATGTCACAGATCCTTACCAGAATATGTGAGGTCAGTGATGTGATTTATTTGAATTTTAGGGCTTCCAGGAAAAGTTTGTGCATTCACAAAGTCCCATGGTCTAAGTGGGCCATTATTAAAAGGCAGTATATATAACTGTAGGCACTAAAGGCAATAATGTTCCTCATATTATTGACAGGCCCTCCCAACTGAGTGACATCACAATTCAATTGAAAAGAAACCAAAAGTTGTTGAACGACATTTCTTGAGTTTTTCCACTTACACTACGAGTCAGTAAAGGCATAAATTAAACCAGATGTGTAGGATTTCTAGCTTTCTTACTTGCAACAAACAGGAATTCGCAGATTTTGCAGAGCAAGAATTTTCAGGTTCTGTGAAAACTTCTTTTCGACAGATACTTTCAGGATATCCACTTGCATCAAAGGAAAATCAGTTCTTTTCTATTCTGTCAAAATACATGTTATGGACAAAATAAGTATGATCTCAAGGGCAGAAAATTCAGTATAAAATGCTAGTTAATATTAATAAACGGTGTTCTCAGAAAAAGAGTGTACAATTTAACACTGTTCAGAATTCCGTCAACAACCTTGTAAATCGTTGTGTAATTTGTTTCCAGTGGAAATAAACAAATAAAGTAATAAAGTAATTCATGAATTCATCTATCCAATAGTTACATTGTGTACTGCGGTAGCCGCATGAAAAATATCTACTATCCCCTGGCTGCTCCTTCTCCTTAATCATCTGTTTTTATTGTTATGGACTCCAGAGGACTCCATAAAACATATTCATACCCTGTGATTGACACATGCTCTTTGCAAACATTTCTTTACACACGTGGATGTGTATTTTGGTTAACGATTCTTTTGGATTTTCCATTTTGGGTGCGGCTGTGGCTCAGGTGGTAGAGCGTGTTGTCCTCTAATCGTAGGGTTGGCTGTTCGATTCCCGGCCCGCATGACTCCACATGCCGAAGTGTCCTTGGGCAAGACACTGAACCCCAAGTTGCCCCTGATTTCAAGTTAGCACCTTGCATGGCAGCTCTGCTACCATTGGTGAGTGTGTGTGAATGGGTGAATGAGACACAGTGTAAAGCGCTTTGGAGAAAAGCGCTATATAAGTGCGCCATTTACCATTTTGCTCTGTTTACCTTTTTTTTTTTATTGTACTAGCTATTTGACTTTATCTAGTCATCTTAATCTCATCAGAATGCAGCAATTTGCCCACTGAAATGGCAAGAATCTCTGCTTTACACTTTCAAGCTACTGGTTGGTTTTGTTTTGGTTTGTTTTTTTCCAGGGCTGTTTTTAGGTTTGAGTTACGTAGTTGAGTAGTGAGGAGTTAATACTGTAAAATGCAGATATACACTCTACTTGTATAGTAGATCGGGAGTTGTGCACAGTTTGGAGTTTGCTGAAAACAGAGGTGTATCTCAGTTACGCTCGATTCTGACATTGAACGTTACTGCGTCAGAGCAGTCCAGCGCCACTGTCTGACAGTTTAATGTAACCGCAATATTTAACGCTGAAATGTATGGCTTGGGCTGTGAATGCACTCAAAAGACAATGGGAATGCCATTCGAGGGCAATATTAAAATACATAAATATGATACTATGAATTAATTTTCCATGGAGATGATTATTACTCGTCTTGAAGACTGAATTATAACATTATTCATCTCGAGGACTGAGTTTTCCATCGCTCAACTTATGAACTACACTTTCTCTTAAAAACATGATGGATTAGCTATATTGTTCCTAAGTGTGTGTGTGTGTGTGTGTGTGTGTGTGTGTGTGTGTGTGCGTGTGTGCATGGGCTGGTGCCCCATCCAGGTTGTATGTAGGCCCAGTGTCCACACCAAGATGAAAGAAACACTTACTTTAAAGTGAGCTGTCATCAGAGCTGACAAGTGCTTGTTTAGATAAACCTTCAAAACAAAGTCTATCCATCCATTTGCTGTACTGCTTATACTACACAGGGTCACAGGGATCCTGGATCATCTGTATCCCAGGAGACACTGGACACACCCTGGACAGGGTGCCAACCCATCACAGGGCATAATCACGCAAACACGCATTCACATGCTATGGACAATTTGTAAAAGCTTACACTTCTTTGGACTGGGGAGGAAAGCAAAGTACCTGGAGGAAACCCCCAAAACACGAGGAGAACATGCAAGCTCTGCACACGGGTGGGAGGTGCGAGGCAACCTTGCCCCCTACAAACCAATGTTATATTTTTTTTATAGGACAGCCTTTGTGAAGTTGCAAACACTGGCATTATTTTTACTTCAACAACTCAAAATACTGAACAATAAGCATGGGAAAGTACCGTATTTTCTGCACCATAAGGCGCACTGGATTATACGGCGCTGTCTCAATTACGGGGTCTATTTCTGTACTTGACCAATACATAAGGCGCACCGTGTTATAATGCGCATGCTAAAACATACAGTTGTTACGCCTCGGCCAGCAGATGGCACCCCAGCATGAACGAACTCTAGACACGTGACCTATTGTTTTGGATTCGGTTGGATTTGGTGATGATATCCCAGCTGTGTCATGTTTGATTATGTTGAGTATTTAAACCCCTCTGAGCTAAGAGCACATTGCGCGTTATTGTTCTTTGTTTGAATGTCTGTCTGTTTGCAGAATGAAGTATGGTTAGCCTTAGCCGAAGCAAGTATGGTTAGCCTTAGCCGGGGATGCTAAGCTGTGCTTGTTTGTATTTGTTATTAAATAAAGACGGTTCTAATGCACTTACTTATTGCTTCCAACTTCGTGACAACGGTCTGTGGCTCAGTCGGTAGAGCAGGTTGTCCACTAATCCACTAATTGTAGGGTTGGTGGTTCGAATGGTGATCCCATGCCGAAGTGCAAGACACTGAACCCTAAATTGCCCCCGATGGCAAGCTAGCACCTTGCATGGCAGCTCTGCTACCGTTGGTGTGTGAGTGTGCGCTCATTTGTAAGTCGCGTTGGATAAAAGCGTCTGCTAAATGAATAAATGTAAATGTACAAAAAAATAGATAACGGAAGCAAAACAGTGAGTTAAGTTGAACTTTATTCAACAAATGTTGTTTTGCAGTATACCGGTAGTATACCTACCGGAGGCGTGGCGGAGGTAAGCGTACACTGTACGTATTACATAATGTTCTCTGATTGGTTTATCGCTGCCAGCGTACGTAGTGTACGTATTACGTCCCTGTGTCAGCGGGAAATGGTCCGACAGTCAATCAAGCGGCGCGTTTACCAAAGTCGCACAACATTTTTACAGATTTTGGAACTCAGTCCACACATAAGGCGCAACGGATTATTAGGTGCACGGCAGATTTCTGAGAAAATTTAAGGTTTTTAGGAGCGCCTTATAGTGCGGAAAATACGGTAGCTTATATCCGGCTTTCCATCT
The DNA here is from genome assembly GCA_022414735.1 of Noturus placidus. Lineage (NCBI taxonomy): Eukaryota > Metazoa > Chordata > Actinopteri > Siluriformes > Ictaluridae > Noturus > Noturus placidus. The sequence goes on along the minus strand of JAFFST010054661.1, from coordinate 94,816 downwards.
TCTTATTATAATTGTATTAGCCTTTCTTTTTGTTTGTTTATCATCTTTTCATGTTCATGTTCGCTACATCATGGATCGCAGAGTGGAAAATTTCTAGATGCTGTCCAGAAACCCTGTCTCTGTCACCTCGACTAAAGAAAAAGCTGGCATCCTCAGACATGTGAACAACACACAGTTAATGTGAATGGGCTTCCCTGAAATTCAATTCAACCTATGCAGCTGTATATACTGACTCTGAACACTAAAGAACTTTATCTATGTAAATACTGACCTAACTTTGGAACTTAAGGTCAGTTGAGTTTGATCTGACCAATTTCACTCGCCAAAGCAGTACAGATTAAGAAGACATGGCAATGCACCGCCCTTATTAAAGCTCCAGACACAATTATGAGTAACCAGTATACAAAATCCATTCCAGTGACAATCGAAAACTTCTTTCGGACCGAGATCTTTTGTTTTCTGTAAGCATAATATCCATGTCCTTGATAAAATCCCTAAATTGTTTAAGGTAGAAAGGCTCATCCACCTGCCCTTCCCCTGGCCTTGCGGTGAAGTGAGAAAGGGCGGTACAAGTTTGTACTGAAGCAATTTTTCTCTGAGCTCAGTGACAAACTCCATTCACATGGATACACTGAATCATCAAGATGACAGAATGGTAAACGCAAAAGGGTTTTAAAGTACTTTTCTCTTTCAACACCTCTGTTGTGTAGTGGAGACTGAAAAAGCCTTTATGTTAGTCCTATTTCAAACACAAGATTATGAGGTCTTTTTCATAGTTATGCAATGACACATACAAAGAGTAGAGGTTTATTGACTTGATTGAAATTTCATTCGTACTTACTTCAAAACATTTCCCTTTTCATTTTATGTTGCTTGGCTCCCTGCTGTGAAGTTAAATCTCAACCATGTTTCTATGATATGATTTCTATAAACTTTCACTATCTATAGCGTTTTCATTTTCCATAATCTATCAATTATGCCTTTCAATAGGATATAGAGAGTCTTAGCCACTGTTTTCTTTCCACAGATATGTATATTTCCCGGGTAATACTGAAATGAGGATCAGATTACCTGACCATTTTTCTGAAACAGAATCTTTCCTTGAAGGAAATCTCAAGGGGCTCAGTAATATCCCAATAACCCAGCTATTAATGTGTGCCGCACTGGAAAGTCAAACTAAAATGGCCAGAGATTGTCCAAGCTTACTGAGACTGGCCAAGCAGAGAGCGAATCAGCTTTGTGGTTATGTGACCTTTAACTCTTTGAGTAACAACACTATCCATTCAAGGAAAATGGTTGGATAGGAATAGGAACACTTACAGTATATAATAAAAATAAGGAAACTGGAATGAGAAGGGATTATTTCCTTGAACTCACACTTGAAGCATGTTTCTAGAAGGATATTTTCAATCAGTGTCACAGTAGCATCTTAGATCTATCAGACCCAAGTCAACACAAGAGTAAATGTCAAGAAACCCACTGAAGTCATTACAAACAACTTTATCTCAGCTGTAAAATTATTTGTATGGTTGAGAGGCTTAAAAACTCAGTAGATAAAAACTGTGTTTTTTGGACATGCTTGACATTTGAATTTCCCTCAAACCTCTAATAAAACTCTCTCTCTCTCTCTCTCCCTCTCTCTCTCCCTCTCTCTCTCTCCTGCTCTCCTCTCTCTCTCTCCCCTCTCTCTCTCTCTCTCTCTCTCTCTCTCTCTCTCTCCTCTCTCTCTCCCCTCTCTCTCTCTCTCTCTCCCCCTCTCTCTCGCTCTCTCTGTCTCTCTCTCTCTCAAAATAGTGAAAAGTACAGGCGAAAGTCAAATGAGTACTAAACAGCTTATTAGTGAAAATGATATTACATTTTGAAATCATGATACTTAACAATTCAGTTTCATTTGAATAGCACTTTTATCAATGGGCATCATCCCATTTACAGAAATATGCTTTACAGAAATATATCAATTTTCATATATCTATGATTTTCATATATCTATGATTTTCATCCCTAATGAGCAAGCCAAAGGCAATGGGGGCAAGAAAAAACTCACTGTGACAATATTTATATATGTATATAGTTTACTAGTGGGACTTAATAGTTTACTATCACAATATTGTATTTAAAAATGTTTACTACATGTTGGCCTGCTCCTATCCCTCTTCACAGGTCACCTGAATACTAATGTAACTCACCTGTTTGCTATCACACTACTCCCTTTAAATAACCCAAACTCTCAGTGGCCAAGCTTTTGTTATTTGCCTGATTTTCAATTAAACTCAATTAAATTTTATTTGCACAGTCCTTTTAACAATGAACATTGTCATATAGATAGATAGATAGATAGATAGATAGATAGATAGATAGATAGATAGATAGATAGATAGATAGATAGATAGATAGATAGACATCCTACGCCTATCCCAGCAGACTCAGGGCACAAAGCAGGGGACACCCTGGACGGAGTGCCGACCCATTGCAGGGCACAATCGCACACACACACACTACAGACAATTTAAAGATGCCACTCAGCATACAACGCATGTCTTTGGACTGGGGGAGGAAACCGGAAAAAACCTGAAGCATGAAAAGAATAAATGTTTTGCAATATATGCAATCAATTGCTGGCATTTAACCTTAGACGAAATAACAGTTCTAGACCTAATAAAAAATGTTAGACCTTGTATCAAAGAACAAACGGACTAACCAAAATACAAATGTCCTCTAACAACCTCTAACAATCTATATTAAAAAAAATACACCACCAATTTTTTTTTTAAACTACGTCTCTAAGTAGAAAACAGAACGGAAGTAAATTATAGCTATGAGCCCGGCAGTTATATTACAAATGCAATGAACATATTCGTCAACTGAAGCAACAGCTCTGAATGCCATTTTGTTAAGTGACAATGGTTTAAAATGTCTACGATAACAATTTTCCTGATTAATTATTATATTTCAGCGTTTAACTCATATGTAATTTTGGCCCATGTTCATTATTATGTCTACTGCTAGTAATTTGTTTTTAAAGCATATTACAAATCTACAAAGATTTATTTGCAGCAAATTAAACAAAAACTTCTCATTCTGATTAGATAAGTAATATAAAAATAACAAATCATGTAATATATTTATTTAACGATAAGTACACCTGCATTTTAGCCATATTAGCTTTTTAAAAAAGTGCAAAAATAAAACATAGAGCAAGATATTTAGATATGTAACAATGCAAAGGATTTCAACATTCAATCTCATCTTATTGTAACACCAACAATGCATTCTTAAAAGGAGAAATACAGTGCATCCGGAAAGTATTCACAGCGCTTCACTTTTCCCACATTTTGTTGTTACAGTCTTATTCCAAAATGGATTAAATTCATTATTTCCCTCAAAATTCTACAAACAATACCCCATA